>CM076571.1:411110821-411302485 GCA_034641835.2 Pinus albicaulis
TAGAGGTGGCTTTATAGACATCACTCCTTCTTGACTTCCCATTGCGACAGATCTCCTTCAAGCGATCAAGCTTCTGCAGAAGGACCACACTCCGATACCAATTGTTGGGAAAAATACTGAGAGGGGGGGATGAATCAGTATTTACTGCATAATCAAATCTTTTTACTTTTTCATTCCTTAAAACCCATACGCTACTTTCCTTCAGTAAACTAGCGTATATACGCGGATCCCCTTTATGAAACTAGCGTATACACGGAGATCTAGATCTGTCATTAAATCTTCACTTATATTATTCCATCATTCATTCATCAGATGTTCAATAAACAGTAAACATGTGCAGTAAGAACAGAATAAACCATCACACAAAGCATCACACATGAACACCGGGATTTTTAGGTGGAAACCCAAATCGGGAGAAAACCACCGCTGCAGTTGCTCAGCCTTCAATATTTTATTATAGAGAAAACATCTTACAACATATGTGCTGGCGCAGACTTGACCAGCACGCAGGCACCCACCTGCGCTCGTTTACCGGCCTCTCCTGGAAGGGAGCTCCAACCCCCTGACTCGTTTACCAGCCTCTCCTGGAAGGGAGCTACGACCCCCCGATCTCGTTTACCAGCCTCACCTGGAAGGGAGCTACGACCCCCTGACTGAAGGCTACAACCTTCAGCACCACCTTGGACCACGTTTCATCAATTTTCACACTGGATCCAACAACTTCAATAGAACACCACTTGCAGGCCACATTTCATCATATTTTCATACTGGACCCTTTCCATACTTTTAAGCACAAACATACATCATCAACAGATACATACCAATTCAGACAACCCAGATCAGATAGCAGTAATACAGCAGAACAGATCAGATGTTTCATACCCCTTGCTTCAGCAAACCCTAGTTTGCATACGTGCTTTCCCTTCACTGATGTCGCGTATATACGCGCTTCCGTCCACACAAACCAGCGTATACCTCAGTGTATATTTCATTGCGCATACGCGCTTTCACTTCAGCGAAGCTGCGTACATACGCGCTTCCTCCGCGGCAAAGTAGCGTATAGATCTTCAATCATTACAGAGCAGCATACTTCTTCAGATCAGATATTCAGTTCAGATTTACCCTTTTGCTTCAGACAGATGTTCGCCTAGATGTTCGCCTCATCACAGATCTAAGCCTTCCATAATCAGATCTAGAAAATACAAGAGCAATTCAGATCTAGATCCCCTTCTTCATCATTGGTGCATCATACATTCAGATCTATCATTCAAGTGTAACCCTTTCCATTCAGATATACTTCAAAGAGAAGTATTCATTCAAGCTCAGACATCTTGCACCCACACTCATGATTTGCACAATGAATTTCTTCTCCTTATATAGGTTTATCTTTTTTCAATACCATGAGCCCCTTTTTCAATACCATGGACCAAAACAATACCATAAGCCCAAAACTACCTGGACGGGGTCAATTAGGTGGATCATTACCCAATACCATGGGTTAATACCATGGTGGTTACCCTTGGTTTTGCACTTTTTGAGCGCTTTAGCCCATACGCGACTTGGCACGATCTTTTCCGCGTGCATACGCGACTTCCCCTAGGCCAATCCGCGTATACCAAAAGACATACTCTTTTTCATCATAGATTTAGCACTTGCTGACTTCTTTTCTTCACTGCCTTCTGTACATACTGCAGATACATCAAATTTACTTCATCAAGAACATATTCTATCAAGCACAACTTCATCAAGTAAGTTTCCATCTTCTTCATCAAGTGAGTTGCCTTTCAAGGACAACACTTAGCATCATATTGCTAACTAACATCATATCACATCATATTTACATCGTTTACCAAGTCCATCAAGTCAAGCATAACTTCATCAGGTGTATTGCCATCAAGGACAACACATGTCAACTGTCACATGTCTTCATCTTCATTCAGTGGGTTGCCATCAAGGACAACACTCTGCATCATATTTCCAACAAGATCTTCAGTGTTAGGATCAGCCTTTCACTTGAAAGATCCATTTGAGGATGTTTATTCATATTGTGCAGCATATTTATCCATCTCCATCCAGTTCTTGAGTTTCAACTGCTATTCATTTCTAGGACTGTAACTTCGGCATTTTTGTACTTTTGCATATTTCAAGAAATCATTTCTTGATTGTCTTGGAATTGTCTTTGGGGATTTATATATTCACTCCCAACATTTTATGAGCCATATGTTTGCAGAATTATGTTATTTCATGTTTCTAGTAGAATTGTACCATCTATGACTGTGTTTTACTTGTTCATGAGAATTCTACAATATAGCAACATTTCACTTTTTTCATATGTATTCATGGGAGGCTTTTTTGCCTTCATTATTTGAGTTGTATTGTAATGTTCCTTTTTCAGAAACATTTTCAATCAAAAAAGAAAATATATTCTAGAGATAGACTGCAGGGGCATTTACTAGATTTTTCACCTTTAACCAAAGTATGAGCTCTAGAGGCTACCTGGCCCACTAGTAGACTCTGTCTATAGAGTGATTGTCCAAGGAAAATATCCCTAATAGGGAAACACAACAAGATTGGGAATCTCGCAATAATGCATCTACAAAAATAACAAATACATCTAATGGAAAATAGTAGTGAATCCATGAACACATAAAATGCCGGTGAACTCAATGGTCATCACATTAGATCATAGCAACAATAAAATATACAACTCCTTGAGGAAATTATCACTCAAGTAAGGCACTATAAGCCTCAAGAAACCTGTACATGTGAATATGAAATACATAGCTACATAAATAAGGCTATAGACCATGACTGCGTAGTTATAGGATTAACTGCTGCATAAATGATAAAAATACAAATTATATAGCAATATGGGCTCAAATAAGAAGGGGGAGAAAGATCTCAACCCCTAAAAATACATAACATCAATCCTCTAAAAGGATTGGCTGAAATCTATACAAAAATTGGCATTTTGCAGAAATGCCAGAGTAGCTGAGTAGTTGCAGCTACTCAAGAACTGGAAATACATGGAGAAGGATTAAATGTATGCAATAACTAAAGAACACTCCTCTGCTATAAATCTAAAGTGAAAGGCTGATCCGTTCACCCAAGACTTCCCCTCCAAAATCTGCTAATCCCTCACAACAAATATCCATCCATGAAAACGTTGTTTAAGAGAGGGACTGCGTTGCCTCTGATTTAAAGTGATTGGACTGATGCCAAAGATTATGGGATATGCTCTAGAACCTCCTTTTCTGATCTCCAAATTAATAGAACATATCTCCACTAAAAAACTAGCTCCGGATGGTGTATGGAAACCTCCTCGGCAACACCCAGCAACACTGCACAATCTCTTCTGTAAAAACTGCGCTGATGTAGATGAATGAAGCTCATGGCCTAAATACCTGAATATGGGGAATGGAGTGAAATCCTTCATGATCTACTCAATAAGGATAGGAATTCCTAAACACGACTCCCTCGTTCCCGAAGGCACTACAGCTCTTTTGAATAGCAAGAGGCAGCAACAAGTCTTCAAGACTGAAATGTAAAATGATCAAAGATGTTCACAATGGCTGCCTTGCTCCTCTTTTGTACAATGATATTTCCCTCCATGGACCCTATTTCTAATTATGGTTTCCTCTTCTCTAGAATCTTCCCTCCTACGTTGTCCCACATAGTGCTTTCCAACTCATGCCAATGCAGTTTGACTTGGTCAACCTTAGCCAAGCATGTATGAAAAAACCTCTTTTCACACATGGAGGTGTGAAATCCAGCTCTAAAGTGATCCTCTTTCATACTTAGAGTATTTTTATTCTCTAATCATGCAAATAATGGGTCCCCTACCCATTTTATTCATCTACTTAACAAAATTTAATGTCCCATAAAATTTGGGACATTACAGTCCTCCCCTCTCAAAATATTGCTTGCCCTCAAGCAATTGCAAGGATGAACTGAGTTTATTTTTTCCCTTCCTCTTGTAGCATCCTTATGTGATGATATCCTCAAGAAAGAGGATGCCATATCAACAATCAAATCTCCAAACTATCCCTCCAACAAATGCAATCCAGCCTTGGGGTGAACATTCCCAAATAGCTATCATGTAGAAACAAATATCCATGAAAGAAATAAGAGCTGTCCAAGGGCCTCCTTGAGGTAGGAGATCTGATATATAATGGGACTAATAATACCTCATATGAATCTCTCATCCCCATTCCATCAATCATAAAAATAAGTTTCCTCCCAACAAGACAAATCATGAAAAATCTCCCTCCACCTTGAGCTCCGAAAATGAAGGTGGGCTAAACTTTGATCATGGAAAGCACTGTAAATTTCCCCCATGCTATACTCTCCCCCACTTATGACAATTTTGGAGTGTGTGCTGATCCTGGGCTGCAAATATATTTCCCTCAAATGGAAAAATGAAGAGTAGTTCCCCTAGAATCTCTCCTCCATCAATGAAAAATCAGCTGGCCCAAGACATGTCATCTATGATGAATAGGACAAGATCACCATAGAATGTCCCCATGAAATTTTTTTTGTAGGTTATACCATGTGAAAAAAGTGCAAACCATGCCCAATTGGGTTATAATGCAACCTCATCCACCGCAGCTGCAGAAAATAGCATGGAGATTATTGTACAAGAATATCACCTCTACTACTGAACAGTAAAATAGATGAGTGAATCAACAAAATAAGGTCAAACACCTGCCCATATATATAAATTGGATGGATAAAATTACCAATCCCATGGATCTCCCACAAATGAGAAGATATGTGGTTGTAGCCATGCCTCCTTTCATGCTCCCTTTAGAACATGCACTTCAAAAAATGTGAGAGTTTTTCTCACTCAAAGACACATCCAACTCATGTGCCTTTCTCATAATCATGATTCTTTCACAAATCTGATCCACATCAGCAAGGAAGTCATGATCAAAAATAGAATGAGGAAAGTTATGAAGGTTTAATGTGTTGCAAGAGTGTACCAATAGTTTCCCCAATAGTGTCAGCACAGTTTTCCCAAACTGCTACTTTAGAAAATGATATGGCAAGTTGTTTTCAGCTCATGAATAATAATGTATGTTTTGATAATGCATGGTAAGTGGCTGAAATAAAATCTGGACATACATGGAAGGTAACACTTGCCCAAGGCCATATAAAATATGGTTGTCTCCATCATAAAAATTGGCCCAAATTGGACCCATGGAGCAATCTGAAAAGCTTGCCCTCTTGTAGAGCTATGCACTGCAAAATAATGGTAAGAGTATACAAATCAGCCAATGTAAGAACATATTTCTTACCATATACCAGGAGTAAGATGTTGTATGGATCCATGAATGAACCCTCCATAGTTGTTTGGCATGCTCCCATGAAGAGGAATGAACTAGTTGCAGCAAGAAGACCTTTCTTCTCATGCTTGGAAATACAAGTCAAGAGGAATGTATCATAGATGACTTCTTCCACTACCTCATCCATATCACCTCCTCTTTATCCATCAAGTGAAATAAATAAAAAAAATTCCTGGGACCTGTGGGTTATGGATCCACCACACTTCCGCTGGGCACACTTCATCCATAGGTCATTGCTCCAAAGAGACAACCCTGTTGGCCTATACCCATAGGCTCCCATCAATTCCAAGCTCCATTCTTTGACATGCTCCTTGTTAAAGATGTATTTCATAATGCTGAAATACATAAGAAGCCCCTCCCAAGGTGGAAGTTCCTCTCTATCATCAAATACCAAGGAGATAATGCCATCTCCTTCTTCTGCAACATCATGCAAAGTATGAGAGCAATTATGCCTTGCTCTCTCAAGCAAGCAACAAAATATTTTGCTGCTCTCCCATACTTCCATCATAAAACCCATGTGATGAAGACACAATTAATGATATGAGCATCACATCAACATCATGCATCCATAATCTATGCTGCTCAATGATGTAAGTATCTTACCATCTTTACCATTCTTTTGGTACTCCTCCCATGAGGGCTACCATCAATTCTTGCTCTTTGCATTTCATGAGAGTTTGAAATGCAGCTCCTTGGAGACCTCTTAGGAAAGGCCTCTCTCCCATGACTATGTTGGATATTTGAGGATAAAAATGTGATGGAGGTGATGTCTCCTCTCCACCCATGTGTAACAACGCTGCTGATTCCTCCAATGGTATAGTAGCTGTCTCCTCCTCCGGCACACAAATTGTTTCATGATTTTCCATGGAGGTGTCATGGTTTATTTCATCCTCCAAAGTCTACACTCCCACCTTGAAGGCTGAATGTAAATCATCAAAGATACATGAGGATGAGGTTTATTTTCCTCCTTGAACCCTTTTCACAGCGCAGTGGAAACATGAGGCCCTCAAGTGGCCATGTGATTTGATCCTTGAACCTCTCCATATGAAATTTCAGCATCCTTAAGATAATTTTCTGAAATAGAAAGTGGAACCTTGCTCATACCTTGGTGGATCTTGGGACCTTCTTGTGTGGCTACAATGGATTTTTCTTCTAATGCAGTGGCTGCCTCATCCATAGATGTAGAAGGTTTCTCCTCCAAAGCTGTAGCAGCGTTGGTGCAATCCTCCTCCCATGGTGGTGTGAGCTTCTCTTCCTCTGTTCTCCCTCCATCAAAGGTTTGGATCAACCTTTGAGAAAATACTGAAAAATAACTCACCCTTGAATGGACCAAGGGTTTGAACCACCAAACAGAGGTTTCTTCCTCCATGTACAGTGTTGCCATCACCACTACTTCTTTCTCTACCATTGGATGCAATAAGAAATGCCTCCAGCTTCTTCTCCCAAGCTCTAGCTGAAGTAGCTCCATCAAATGTAGAAAATAGAAACCATTGCCTCTGATTTCTTTGTTTCCATAGGGCCTTCTCTCCTCAATCTACTACAAAATGGGGTTTATAATCACCCAGGTACTTTCTTAAGATCTGGAAACCCAAGCATCTGCCATGCTTGTCTTCAAGAGAATAGGAAGTGCATGGACCTTCCTCTTCTCCGATTTTCTTCTCCTCCTCCTTAGGGAGGCTCTTCTTTATTTCAAAAATAGATGAGGCTAGGCTCATCGTCTTCATCATTCTCCTCTTAAATTGAACTCACAGGCTGTGCCAGTTCGATGCTCTAATACCACTGTAATGTTCCTTTTTCAGAAACATTGTCAATCGACAAAGAAAATCTATTCCAAAGATAGACTACAGGGGAATTTACTGGGTTTGTCACCTTTAAACAAAGGATGAGCTCTAGAGGCTACCTGGCCCACTATCAGAATCTGTCTATAGAGTGATTTTCCAAGGACAATATCCCCAATAGGGAAACACAACAAGATTGGGAATCTCCCAATAATGGAGCTATAGCAATAACAAATACATCTAATGGAAAATAGCAGTGAATCCATGAACACATAAAATGCCGGATAACTCAATGGTCATCACATTAGATCATAGCAGTAATAAAATATACAACTCCTTGAGGAAATGATCACTCAAGAAAGGCACTAGAAGCCTCAAGAAACCTGTACATGTGAATATGAAATACATAGCTGCATAAATAAGGCTTTGGACCATGACTACGCAGTTATAGGAGGAACTGCTGCATAAATGATAAAAATAAAAATGATATAGAAATATGGGCTCAAATAAGAAGGGGGAGCAAGATCTCAACCCCTGAAAATACATAACATCAATCCTCTAAAAGGATTGGCTGAAATCTATACAAAATTGGCATTTTGCAGAAATGCCGGAGTAGCTGGGTAGCTGCAGCTACTCAAGAATTGGAAATACATGGATAAGGCTAAAATTTCTGCAATAAATAAATAACCCTCCTCTAATAGAAATATGAAGTGAAAGGTTGATCCTTTCACCCAAGACTTCCCCTCCAAAATCTGCTAATCCCTCACAGCAAATATCCATCCATGAAAACGTTGTCTAAGAGAGGGACTGTACTGCCTCTGATGGAAAGTGATTGGCTTGATGCCAAAGATGATGGGATATTCTCTAGAACCTCCTTTTCTGATCTCCCAATGAATAGAACATATCTCCACTAAAAAACAAGCTCTGAATGGTGTATGGAAACCTCCCCGGCAACACCCAGCAACACTGCACAATCTCTGCTGCAGAAACTGCCCTGATGTAGATGACTGAAGCTCATGGCCTGAATTCCTAAATATGGGGAATGAAGTGCAATCCTTCATGAGCTACTCAAGAAGGAGAGAAATTCATAAAAAAGACTCCCTTGTGCCCGAAGGCACTGCATCTCTGTTGAACAGCAAGAGGCAGCAACAAGTCTTCAAGACTCAAATGTAAAATGATCAAAGATGTCCACAATGGCTGCCTTGCTCCTCTTTTATACAATGAGCTTTCCCTCCATGGACCCTATTTCGAATTAGGGTTTCCTCTTCTCTAGAATCTTCCCTCCTACGTTGTCCCACATAGTGCTTTCCAACTCATGCCAATGCAGTTTGACTTGGACAACCTTGGCCAAGCATGTATGCAAAAACCTCTTTTCACACGTGGAGGTGTGAAATCCAGCTCTAAAGTGATCCTCTTTCATACTTAGAGGATTTTTGTTCTCTAATCATGCAAATAATGGGTCCCATACCCATTTTATTCATCTATTTAACAAAATTTAATGTCCCATAAAATTTGGGACATTACATGTATTGCCCTTTTTTGCTGCTGATTTACATAGTAAAATGGCTCCATGCTTTTCATACATTTTGGTGTAAATTTATTCACTGCTATTTCCATTATTGTGTTCATATATTTCTACTTCCCTATTTGGTAATATTACAGTGGTATTGGAGCATAATATTGGCTCAGCCTGTGGAATCTCAACCATTATGCTATCAGGAGAATAAGAAGAAGAAGAGAAAGATCAAAATGATGGAGAAAATGAGCTTTCTCTCATCTCTTTTCAGAAGCAGGAAGGACCTCAACAAGGAGGTCAAGCAAAGAAGAAAAGAAAGAAGAAGTAGGACTATTCCCTTTCCTTTTTAAAAAGAGGACAAATTTCATAGAGATGGAGGACACTTGGATCATGAGATTATAAGTGAATACCTTGCTGAATACAAATCTCAATCTGTAGCTTTCAAGAAGATTCTAACTCTCCCATAGTTCATCCAGCTTGAGGAAGAAAGGAGACCTTGCAGCATAAGGAGAATAAAGGGAAATAGGTTTCTATTGTCTAATTTTTATGGGTCATCTACAACAAGGGTTTGGGCAAGGAAACTTGATTCATTATTCCTACTACATCCAGTGGTAGAAAGAGAGACTGTAGAGATTGCAGTGCTGCACCTTGATGGTGAAACAAACATTTGGTGGTTCAGCCATTTGAGCCATGCAAGAGTGACTATTTTTGTTGAATTTACTCAAAGGTTGATCAGAAAATTTGGCAAAGAGAAATCAGAGGAGGAGAAGCCCTCACCACCATTAGAGGAGGCATGTACCAGCACCGATACAACTATGGAGGAGCATCCATCATCATCAGCAGTTGGGGGAGCCAACTGATATTAATCGAAAATGGCATCAACCCATGGTATTCATCTACCCATGTTATCCATCCACCCATGGAATTTACCCATGGTATTGTAAATGGCATCGACCCATGGTATTCATCCACTCATGATATTTATTTGCCCATGGTATTATAAGTGACCCATGGTATGTATCCACCCATGGTATTCATCCACTCATGGGATTTACCCATGGTATTGTAAGTAGTATCTACCCATAGTATTGACCCATGGTATCCACCTATGATATTTTATCTCAAAAAAGGCTATAAATAACAAGCCTCACTTTGTAAAAGGATAGATTGTCCACCACAATGTAGCTTCTACAGTTATTCTCTATTTTAATAAAGCAAGTTTCTTTGTGGTTTTATTTTCTTTGTGTTCTCTCTTTTTCTAGCATTCTAATTTTGCAGATCTTGTCAGATCTATTTCAACTTTTTAGTTCTTAGGGGCCTCCCCCCAAGATATATATCAGTGGCATTAGATTCAAGTTATGCCTCCATGGGAATGAGGATTTGAAACATATTTCAGTTTCAATGTTTTGCAACAATCTTTAGCAACATCCATGAATTTTTTTGGGCGGCGAGTTTTCAGATCAGATCTGAAAATTTTGGTAAAAAATTTACAAAAAAAAAATACCAGATCTGGATTCCTTGTGAAAAAATACTTGAATTAAAAAAAAAACGGCCAAATTGGAGTTCGGATGAGGGAGATATCGCTGATTCAAAATCAGCAATGTTGAAGCAATTTTTCTGACGACAATTCATGGATGGCGGCTCTCCTGTCATTTTTCGCAATTTTCAGTGAAAATTTTCAGAAGAATGGATATATATTTTAGCTCCTCTTGAAAAATCACCCAAGTTCAAAAAAAAAAATCGGTCGAATCGGAATCCGGATGTGGGAGTTATCGTTGATTTAAAATCAACTATTTTTTTCAGAAATTTTGTGACGGCGAGACAATTCCTACGCGAATCTGAGAGTCTAGAGTCTTCATATAGTGGTTTCAAACACATGAGAAGATGCATAATGATCATTCCATTTCCAAAAATAGGTTATAATAAATATTCTGATTTATATTGACTGAGTTATGCTCATTTTAAATCTGGAGCAGCATTCGGAGCGAGTTCCCTTTGGAGACGTGCCCTCCCACCCCGCTTTAGTAGGCACCTGCTTCACATTCATCAGTTTCATGATAGCAGCGTTCGGCTTGGGTTATTTGAAGATGTTCCCTCCCACCCCAAGCTATGTAGGCACCTACTACTTCATTAACAATCAACATCACGGTTATGGGTCAACCGCACAAAATCATTTTCATCGAAGTCCATTTGCTAGGCCGCACACTGTTAGTCACAAAGTTGGTCACAAGAATTAAAGGGTAATTCTATCCTCGGATCTTAATTTTTCATGGTTTTGGTTCATCCAAAAACCCACACTTCATCGAAGTCCATTTTCTAGGCCGCACATTGTTAATATCACAGTTGGTCACAAGCATTACAGGGTATCTCTATCCTCGGATCTTCGTTCATCACGGTTATGGGTTAACTACACAAAACCCTTCTCTTCAGTGGCTTTTCATATTCAACAAAGGCTTCTTAGGAGGGAACTTCACGCAATGGGGACCATTGCTTCTTAAGGAGGGAGGAATGATCCGAATGGAAAATGGCATCAACCCATGGTATTCATCTACCCATGTTATCCATCCACCCATGGAATTTACCCATGGTATTGTAAATGGCATCGACCCATGGTATTTATCCACCCATGATATTTATTCACCCATGGTATTATAAGTGACCCATGGTATGTATCCACCCATGGGATTTACCCATGGTATTGTAAGTGGTATCTACCCATGGTATTAGCCCATGGTATCCACCTATGGTATTTTATCTCAAAAAACGCTATAAATAACAAGCCTCACTTTGTAAAAGGAAAGATTGTCTGCCACAATGTAGCTTCTACAGTTATTCTCTGTTTTAATAAAACAAGTTTCTTTGTGGTTTTATTTTCTTTGTGTTCTCTCTTTTTTCTAGCATTCTAATTTTGCAGATCTTGTCAAATCTATTTCAACTTTTTAGATCTTGGGGGCCTCCCCCAAAGATCCGGATCACCAACACATTGGAGGAAGGAACTCTTGCAACCTTACAAGATGTTTCCAAATTTCACCAAGGTATGCCTAAGATTCCACTTCATATTATTTCAGTAAATTTTATGGAGGGATATATACCATTGCATACTGCTAATTTGGAGTCACATAATTGCACTGCGCTGTGCAACCTTGAATTTCTTAAGGAAGGGATGAACCATCACCTAATGTACCATTGTGGAGCTGAACACAACACTTGAGGTTGGGGTGTGGACTTTTGGAGGATGGGATGAGTTTTGTCCTAAATAATCCAATGCCGGACTATGTGTTCATCTTTGAGTTGGAGTATGAGACAACCACTACATCATTCGTGAGATTAACAATGCTGTATTTAAACATCAGTGAGGAGGTTTTGCCTCCAAAAAAATTGGATCCTTATGGATTCAAGATGATCATTGGTATTAAATCTTCTCTAGGATATCTCCAAGGAGTTGCATTTCAACATCCCATGAAATGCAATAAGTGAAATCTGATTTGGGAGGATGGTAGACTTCATTGGAAGGGTGCCAAGGTAGAGCATGATGGGAGGCACCCACATTTGGATGAATGGGTGTGGATGGTAAGCAAGAAGCTGGAGAGCTACTTGCAAATTTATGACACTGGGCAACAGGAGGCTTGGTTGCATTGGCTACTCTTGAAGAGTTTGGCCATCATGTGACATATCCTCTTTTAAAGGGTATGTGGGTGGAGAAAGTTTTGCAAGATACTTGCATCATAGGGTATCAAGGAGTATGGATGCATTGTGTTGATATGACATTCTTCATATCAATCATTATGTTTTCACTACATGATTTGTATGATGAAGGTATGATGAGGCAGCAAAAACTATTGTTGCTTTGGTTGTCCTTGGTAGAGCATGGGAAGATTTTCTCCCATGATTGGCATGATGTTGCAGGAGTAGGGGATGACACTATCATGGTGCAAAGGGGCTACTCCTTAGCCTTGGATGATTAGGAGATACTTCCACCTTGGAAGGAACTTCCTACACGTAGCAGCATTGTGGGAGATGTCTTTGACAATGGGCATGTCAAATAATGGACCTATGAGTTGGCAGGGGCCTATTTACATAGGCCAACAACGCTGTCACTTTAGAGCTTGGAATTATTGATGGAGTTTACCCAGGATCACTTCAAATTTGATGCACTTGGTGGAAAAGGAGGAGGTGAGAGAGATTGGGTAGTGGATGGAAACACCTATTACAGAGATATGATCTTCTTAACTTGGATTTCCAAGCATAAGAAGGGTGATCTTCATGTAGCATATGATTCATTCCTCTTCATGGGAGTTTGTCATACCACTATGCAGGACTTATTCATGGATCCATAAATCTTCTTACTTCCAGTACATGGTAAGAATCTTGTTTTTTCATTTATTGATTATCTAACATATTATTTACATACTCTTTGTAGGTTTTAACCCTGAACAGAATTATCTACACACGAATATTATAACAGAAAATAAACAATAGCGAGAGCATAAAACATAAAACAGATAAACACAGAGATTTTCCCCTGGATCCCAAATAGGGACGACCAGCTTGATTTTTCATTATATTCCTTTAAGTGTTACAACACATATATATACATGCCGGAGCATACATAAACCCCAATCCATTAACCCTGGATTAGAACATAACCGTAGTTCCCTTGACCGGATCTACAAAAATACCAGGGGCCGAAAACCATCGAACCCAAAAACCATGTGCAAAACCATGCACAAAACCATGGACCGCGGACTACCCCGGCGAAGTGGGAACCAGGTACCCCCCGCCGGGCCGGCTGCCCGGGACCGACGGGGGGGGCTCGCACAGCGGTCCCCCGTTGTGCCCAACGCAAGGGGGAGCTATCGCCCCCCTCACCCCCAGCGATGTAGTCGGTGGAAAGAATATAACACATACCCAACATTCTCCCACTTGTTGTTTTCTTTCCACGGAGACTAGGAGGAGCTTAGTCATTGGCCCAATTCTTGACACCCATTGTTTCTCTACACCAAGAGAACTTACACAGTGCTCCTGAGACTTTGTCGATGCATACGCAACATTCTTGAAAGTGTCCACCTTTACCAGCAACACCCTTTTAGCCTCAACCATATCTCTAACAAAGTGATATTGAACATCAATGTGCTTTGTCTTTGAATGATAAGTAGGGTTCTTAGCCAAGAAAATTGCACTTTGGCTATCACGGTCTATCCTTATAACTGGCACATTACCAACCCCATACTTGAACACAATCTACTATGACAAAGTTTGCTTCCTTGCTTGCATGAGTGGCTGCTATGTGATACTGCCTACGTAGTTGAAAGAGCCACTGCGGTACATCTTTACTCATCAGCGGTTGCGCCCCCAAATAGGCTAAACACATACCCACTTGTAGATCTTCTTTGGTCAGATCTCCGGCCCGATGCGAATCAACAAAACCACGAATGTCCAACATTCTTTCCAATCACAGTCTTCCACAGTAGCACAAGCCATAATCACTAGTGCCACGTAAATATGCGAAAAACCCGCTTCCTCTTTTTGTCCGATGCTCCTTCCTGCAGGTTTGACATCGGCACACTCAATACTCCCCCACTTGCATGTGCAATGTCTGGTCTAGTATAGACCATTTCATACGATGAGCTACCCACTTCACTTGCATATGTGGAACACGAGTACATATACTCCTCTTCTTCTTGTGTCTTGAGACCCTTTGTTCGACGGAGACGACTTTACACCTACGGGGAATAGGAACATTCATAGGTTTAACTGTCACATATTAAACCTCTGCAATATAGTCTCGACATACTTCCTCTGGTTTAACTTGAGCTTCCTCTTTTACTTAGATATCTCTTAATTTCCATGACCAAAATATAGTTTGCGGCACCTAGATCCTTCGTATCGAATTTGGAGAACGAGTTGGGTCTTAAAATCTTGGATAATTTCTTTGTCATTTCCAATCAACAACATATCATCCACATACAAGACCGAGATATATAACATGATCACCAATTAATTTAAAATAAACACAATGATCTTCCCTTTAGCCACGGTGAAGCCAAGTCCCGTATATAGGTATCAAATTTACATTCACATCATGTAGTAGCTGTTTTTAACCCATACGAGAGACTTCTTCAACTTGCATACAGTTCTTTCTTACCCTTCACCATAAAGCCTTGAGGGTTGCTTCATGTAGATCTCTTCTTCTAGATCCCCGTGAAGAAATGTTGTCTTCACATCTCCCATTCTATCTCAAAATCAAATCTGACAACATATAAAAGTAATCTAATAAAAGTAACTTTGTGACAGAGAGAAAAAATATCACCAAAATCAATTCATTGCACAGGAATAACCTTCCTTCTCAATCGAACTGTATTTCTCCACCTTGCCTTCTACATTCATCTTCTTCTTAAACACCCATTTTGCTCCCAATGGAGGCTTCCTTTCCGACCCCCGCTGACTCCACAGAATCCCATGCATCGTTTTTGTGCAAGGATGCCATTTCATCAACCATGGCCTCCTTCCGGAGTTTTCCCATCCTACGAATCTACGCCTCACACCGCGGTTCTGGGTTCATCATCGGTTATAGTTAGGCAAAACACGAACCGAAGTAGATGGACTATGCCTTTACGGTTGCCTTCTTTCCCGGGCTTGATCTTCTCAAAGGCTAGTTTTGTGGCTCTTCATCTTAGTCTTCTTAAATTGGCAGAGTCGATTCATCCTCCTTTAGCTCAAACTCTATCTTTTCGGGTTCCCTTTGATAGGACTTCATGTTTAACAGCATCTTTCACTTCTCTAAACACCACATCTGTTGTACAACCTTCCTTGTTTAAAGGTTCCAAAGCTTGTAACCCTTTAAACCATCCTTATACCCAATAAAGATGCACTTTTGATTTATTATCCGGCTTGGTCCTTTTCTCCTTTGGAACATGTACATATGCATCACATCCCGTGCTGTAGATGTGAAGGGGTTTCTTACCGATTATACCTCATGTAAGGTCTTATCCTCCAACGGCGATGAAGGTGATACGGTAACTAAGTAACATGCGATCTCCAGTTGCCTCTACCAGGAAATTCTTGTCTAACCGGTACCACGAGCATGCTTCTTGCCTTTTCCATCGGTATTACACGTTCATTCTTTACTACCCAACTCCATTTTCTTTGAGGTGCGTATGGAGTAGTCAGCACGCCGTGCTATACCACACTTCTTACGAAACTCTTCAAATTCCTTCTTGCATAACTCCCCACCATTATCTGTCCTCAATGCACCTTTATCTTCTTCTCTGTCTGGTTTTTTCCACGAGCCTTAAATTCTTTAAATTTGTCAAATACTTGATTTCTTCCTCAAGAAATATATTCATGTATTCCTTGAGAAGTCATGTTATGAATGAAACATAATTACCACAGAGACTTTCCCGGTGATGGGCCCGGCACGAGGCCCAAACACATCCTTGTGCACAAGTTCTAATATCTTGTTTCCCTCTTAGCACGGAAAGGAAAACTCACCCGATTACGCTTCCCATATACACAATGTTCACGAGAAATCGAAATCTATGAGAACAATTAGACATACCTTCTACCATACCATTTACGTACGTGTCAAGAAGGCCTTCTCTCCAATATGTCCAAACCCAGCCTTTGATGCCATAACATGGTCTTTCTCTAGAAACTGACTAGGCTTTAAAGCTCCACTTTTACGAACCATGGAACTATTACACCCATCAATAACGATTTTCACCTTGTAGCTTGTATAGGATTCCGGTCGAACTCCCGCATTAGTACCGGTGCTCCCGAACCATCTTGCAGGGAATCTTTCTCGAACACTATTTTTACACCGACGTCATCCATCTTTGCTTCACAATCAAATTTCTAGCCAATGCGGGAATATCACCGAACACGGAAGTGTTCTAATCGCCCCAACACGGCTCCAGCTTGACCTTTCCACATCCGATGATTACGGCCCTCACATATCATCCCTAGAAGACATCACCACCATCATATTTCTCATGCTCGTAGAAGACCACTCTCCCTATGGGGAGTGAAGTGAATGCTGAGTCGATCAACCATGACTCATGATCTACATGTGTATTTGAAAGAAGCCAAATACACATCCCCCACCTGCTTCTCATCAGGAGTGGTTTTTGCCCTCTATGAGAAGGACCTTCATCGGATCCCTTTCCTTTCTCGGGAGCTTTAGATCTGCATTCAGCACGTAGTGCCCTTCCTTTCCGCATTTCCGGCACACCTTTACAAACTTTCCGGGAGATTTAGATCTCCCACTCGGCTCTTATTCTTGTTTCGTGCAGGACCTTCCTCGTACGGATAAAGGCATCTCCATTCGACCCTCCATATTTCTCCGTATCATTTCCTCCCGACAACAAGGGGTGAGACAATGTCATCAAAATTCAAGGTAGTTGTATTGCTACCTATTATGATAACAGTGTCCACGAGTACGGTAGGGGCTACAACAAGGCGGTGCACTTATCTTCATATGAGATTTTAATATCAACGAGATGACGAGTCGACTTACCACGGTATTGAAGGCGTTCGGATGCTGCATCACCGAGTCTCCCATCCTTCATCCTCCCGGGTTATGTGACTTTTTCCTTGAGAAAAAACTTATTCACAGAGACTTAGATTGGTACAAAGTCCCAAGTTTTCCCATAAATTCTTCGCCGTAGCTTCCCCGGATACATTCAACAATGCGAATACGACACACACAACCGTATTGTGCTCTTAGCCTTCCTATCAGTTTCTTCCGAGTCTTCATCGACATTGTAGTTGGTTTAGTACGGATCTACCGCGATCCAACGATCTTTATCCACCGACGGATCCTCCATCTTGAGCTTCCACAACTCAAAACTCGACCATTAAATTTCTCGATCTCTATCTTTTCGCCGCTCGCCATATTCTTTCACCGCAAGAGAGAATCGATCCCGCAGATCTCCCACTACACGGGGTCTACCACGAGGCCCGAGCAAAAAACCCTCAACGACAAGGCGTCCCCTTGAAGCGGCAGCTGGGGGGGGGGGGGGGGGGGGATGTAGGTTTTAGCCACGAACGAAATTATCTACACACGAATCTTATAACGAGAAAATAAACAATAGCGAGAGCATAAAACATAAAACGGATAAACACGAAGATTTTCCCTTGGATCCCAAATAGGAGACACGACTAACTTGATTTTTCATTATATTCCTTTTAGTGTTACAACACACATATATATACATGTCGAAGCATACATAACCCCAATCCATAAACCCTGGTTAGAACATGTAGTAGTTCCACTTGACCGAGATCTACAAAAATACCGGGGGCTGAAAACCATCGTACCTGACCACCATGTGCAAAACCATGCAAAACCATGGACGAGACTACCCGGCAGAAATTAAGGAACCAAAATTTTGCACGTGCTTAGTCGTGGAAAAGATATAACCGCAACCTCTTACCATTTCTATTTAGTGCATTTGCTCCTGAGGAGGGCAAGATTTCCATTCGGCTCCATGGTCAATTTTCTACCAAATTATATGATGGAGACAACCATCTTTTATGTAGGGAAAGTGTTTCATTATTCTTCTATCGCATGCTCGGTTACTTGATTCACCAAGCCATTTACTATTCACTAGTATATTTGATGACATATACAACTAGCCATTTTTCAAAGCTTGACTTGCCATGTTATTTTTGAAGTAGCGATTGAAGCACAACGCTATGACCACTTGGGGAAATTGTTGGTACCTTTCAACACTATATGACACCTTCAATATCTTCCTCATTTGGATGACATATTATGATCATGTCCTATTCATCATATATGGGATGGTTTGGAGCCGACGATTCACAACGTTGGAGGAAGATCTTTGTAGATCTAGTCTTCTTCTTGCCACTTGAAATGTGTGCAGCCCAAGATCAGAAAATGCTCTACACTTATCCTAAGTGGAGAGAAGGATAGTATGGGGTAGGCTATTTTTTCTACCATGTTTAGATATTCAGCCCACCTACATTGCGGGGAACCAAAGGTGGAGAAGAATTTCGGGTTGCCATGTTGGAAGGTAACTCATTTTGTATAGATGATAGCTTGGGGATGGGGGATTCATATGGGGATGGTAAATCCAAATATATATCAGAACTTATGCCTCAAGAATTCCTTTGGGCTTGTCCATTGTTTCCTCCATGGATGTCTCACTTCCCCATGATGATAGCTATTTGGGATGATCACCAAATCTAGATTGCATACTTGGGAGGGGAAACTTGGAAATGTATTGATGAGACAACATCTTGATCCTTGGAGGATTTTATCATATGAGGATGCTATAGGGGAAGAAGAGGAGGATCTTTAGTTCTATCTTCACGGTTCTTGAGGACAAGCAACATTTGGGAGGGGAGGACTGCGATATTCCAAATTTGACATCTTGACTAATTGGAATAGTGATTTTTCTTTTTACACCTAGTAGATGAATAAATGGGTGAGGCCCATACATTTCAGAAATGGAATAAAATACCTTATGATGTGAAAAGGGATCGTGTGTAGATTTGGATTTCACACTCTCATGTGTGAAAGGGGCATTTGCATGTGGACAAGGTCAAGTTTGACCAAGTCAATAGCGTTGGAATGGAAAGGTGGAGATCATACATGGAGATAGCACGAGAGATAAGATGGAGGAATATTCCTTGGTGGAGGAAACCATAATAAGTGGGATGTTATCACCACACAAAAAAAATTCAAAACATCATTGTGTCAACCTCATTTTTTATCATTCTCCTCAAAATAGGTTTGAAAGTCATTTTAGGTTTGGTTAAGGGTGAGTTAGGATTTTATGAGTTTAAAGGTGATCATTGAATTCAAATAGAGTCTTAGAAGTCCATTCCATGATCAAATACTCATATTTTCCATTTAGAGTCATTTCATAAGGTTTGGGTTGAATTTACGCAATTAGACAAGAATCCTCCATTTCGTATCAACCTACGGATTCCAAGGAGTTTTGAGTTGAAAGCCTACTTGCCATTAGCTGGAGTGAAAAATACACCGTGTTAGCTACGAAAACATGGTTTCTTAACTGTCATGTCAAGTAGCTTGAGAATTTATTAGAAAATCATTAAGAAATGATAGGTCAAGGGAGTATGGTGAGTGAGTTATGTGCTTGATTCAAAGTACTTACTCATATCATAGCCATCATCATCATGATAGGTGCATCATTCGGTTAGCAAGATGAGATTTCAAGTTCGAAAATATTTCCTAATTCGATCATTCCAATTTTCATTTGCCTCCTCACAACCGTTTAAGCTGCGAAAGCGGTAAATTTAAACTGTGGTTGTTCTATACAAGGCCTATCTTAACTATAATCAATCGAGGATGTTCCTTTTCTCAAGTGAGGTTGTTTTAATGATTCTAGAGAAGTTGTGAGGTTTTTAAAAGGAAGCATGGCGAGGGAGAAGAAGGTCCATAGAAGAGGACATTGTCTAAGATACTGGGCTTCAAGAATGTAAATTCTATTATTGCGGATCAAATAGTGATGGAGGATTTTAGCAAAGAAGGTTGTCCTGATTTTGTGAAAAGCTACGGGGGTTGCCACACTCGGGTGTCTAAAGAGTTTTCCTTACACTTCGATCACAAATGAAAAAATTGGGATGTTAAATGTACCGGTCACACGAGATCATTATGCATGTGAAATACCAAGGGGGTAGGAGTCTTGGTTTTAAGGTTTTAAGTTTGACATGGAACCATGCAAGAATTCATGAAACCTAAATAGAATATGGACTTGAATAATTCAATACCTAGAAGAGTTTGTATCAAATACAACTATGCAAAGCTATCGTTCAATATTCAAAGATACTTTGCATGTGGCGTCGTACATAATTTTATACTTATCATTTCAAGTTGCCTTTGCATTTCACCGGAGTAGGATATCATTAGACTTGCCATACACTTACATCGAGCCTTGCCAAAATGTCGATAAAGTACAAGCCAAGTCTGATGGTTGTGAAAACTCTCTATTTCACCATGGTTTGGTAAAGTTATTGGTTTTGAATGGGCTTTGAGAAAATAAGTAAGGGATTTTTATTCCTTTTTTTTTTATGAGTGGATTTGAAATGGAAACCTAACTTGACTGAACACCCTAAAACTAAAAAAAGACTCTTTCACCACGAGTAGCAAAGTCAAGTCAGCCTGTGGTTGCAAGATCAAAGAGGTTTACAGAGTGAAACCAAGGAAACAAGTTGAAAATATTAGAAGACACAAGTACTTGTTGTGACAACTCCATCACACTGTATGAGAGGTCAAAGGTGTCAAAGAGGCAAAACAAAAAACAAGTTTACACCGATCGACGGAAATCAAGAGATTGACAAAGAAGCAAACGGAGTGGCATCAAAGGGAAAAACAATTGTTTCAGGTATAGAGGAAAACTCAATGATAAAAATTTAGATGACATCCTACATGCAATTGATATAGAATCACCCATTGTGCAAGCTGATTTCATTGGAATAGATGAACATAAACGGAGAAAAGGTTAATTCACCAAAGAAACTTGAATTTGAGGGTGAAAATGCAGCCTTTATCTTTCAGAAAGAAAACCATTAACTAGACATGCTAAGAAGCTCAAGGAAGGCAACAAGGAGGTCAAGAAACTATTGAAACATTCAAATTCCCTAAAGAAGTGGTTGAACTCTCATCACCAAGAGTGGAGCATGCGGCCAAGCGAGTGTGAAGGAAAAAGAAGCTAAATTTGTCGGAAGTAATCAACACTCACTTGAGAAACCAGTAATAGAAGACTTAGAGATCAAGTGGTAGACTTGGAGAAGAAGATGAAATTGACTCGGGATGAGCTTAAAAAAAAACAAGGGGGTAGAATGAAAAATCATTAAAAGGAGTCCGCTAAATCAAATGGAAAACTAAGAATGAGCCCTCGAAAATTGTGTTTTTAGTTCATATGATCTATTGTTTTGATGAAACCGAGTGGTTTTCTGAGTTTTGGCACAATTTTTGTTTTCATTTTGAATAAATCTGGAAAAAAAAGCGCTCACTCGGTAGTTTCGTAGTGCAAATAGTGTAAAAATAATGAAAGTGCTACGAAACTGCGAAAGTCATGAAAAGAAAAAAACTTCATTTTCTAGTTTTAGAAGTACGACTTACAAGGAGGTTTGAGCAACTGAAAATGAATTTTGGAAAAATGAAAGTGGTTTTCTTCCCTATGGAGACCTAAATACAAAATTGTCTCTCGTTTTCTTCAAATTTAATAGGAGGTGTGGGAAATTGATATTAAAATGCGTTACGAAAAGCGCTACGAAACTTATGGCGGCTTTTCACCCTTTCTCATAGGTGCAAAGGAAAAAACTGTGGATTATAACTTTGGAATTGATAAGGGAGTTGTGTTAATTGATAATGAAGACAAATATTGAAGAAAGAAGCCATATTTTTTAATGTAAAAGGGTAAAAATACTGCACTATGGAAAGCGCTAGCAAGCTGTACATTTTTCATAAGCAGCAGGTCTACACCTTTATTTTGGACGGTTTGGTGGTTTTGGACAGGTTTGGAACTTGGTAAAGTTGTTTGAGGTGTTACTTCAGTTCCTAACATCAAATAACCTCAAAGTAATGGGTTCAATAATGGTTAAAGTGTCTCAAGAAAAAAAAGAATCCTATGCCTAGAAAACGAGCCAAATTTCCTAGTTTGAAGGAGATAAACATTGAGGTCATAAAGTGCTAGAGCTTATCATATGGATTCGACCTTATGTGAATACGGTTGGAAAATAATGTCATTTAGCTTAGATAAGGTTTTTATGGTATATTTATTGAGTTTGAGTCCTATTTGTAATAGGGCCAAATTTCACTAGGTTTGTTATTGTCATTTTGTAATAAATACGAGAATCTCATGGTTAGACGAGGTGTCAAAAAGTAGGAATTAGATGTATCTAGATGAGGATAAGGTTATCATATGATTATAAATGATCTATAAAGATGAAGAAGTCAAATTCTAAAGGGTTGAACATTTTTAGCAAATATTGTGTTTCTTGTAAGTGATTGTTTTCATCTTTAATACGAGAAAAGTTTACTTGTGACACAGAGATTCATACAAAGCTTTAGTCTGTGTTTGTTTTCTGTACATCCTTTCACTATCTATTGCAGTGATATTTTCTTATGTTTGCAATTAATCCTTGATGCTCTGACTTCATATGTAGGAAAATTTACGTGTTTCTCTTTGTTTCACATGTATCTTTTGACTAAAAATCTAACATGTGTCAACTTCCATGCTAAGTAGATTGATTGGTTTTACTAAAGTTGTCATGACACCATAAGCCCAATGTACTCTTGCTAATGTTATTTGCAACCAAATTCATCATTTATCTATTTATGATCACACATAGAGTTAACCATCTTCAATTTTATTCAAAATTAGTAACCCTTGAGAGAGCCCTCTCGGGTTGAGAGAGCTAAGCCTCAACCAAAAGCTTGGATTGAAATAGTTGCACAAGATTAGTTTGATAGAGAAGCTGACTTATCGGGTTTGATTTTGTGATAACGGGACCCAAGGTTAGGAAGGCTTCCATTTGTATAAAAGGAGGGCAAGGCGGCCATAGCAAGACATGATATGGATTATTGATTTTATAGTCTTGTGTGACTATTGTGCTTTCTTCAAGCTTGTTTAGTTGAGATTGTTGTCTTGCTTAGCACAAGGCATTCATGTTTATGAATTCATTCTCCTTTCTAGAGAGGCCTCTTGAGGGAGCTTTCACTTCATTTATCCACATCTAGGCTTGAGTCCAATCTACCTCCTTCGGACTACAACGTTGTTTACTGCGGAAGTATAACGTTGTGTTGCGGGAGTGTTGCGATGGAGGGTTCACAACACCACTTCGAGCTTATTTTTAGAGGAAAGCTTTCTTTCCTTTGAGAGATTAGTGAGGAATCATGCAGACGATTTAAAATATTGGAACTTTTCCAACCCATTTCTATCTCCTACGGTGCGGTCCCTCTCCTTGGCTTGCGTTATTTTTAGTCGACGTTTGCGAGTGATTGTTGGAGGTGAGATCTTCGGTGTTAGGATCGACCTTGTTATTTCACTTGAAAGATCCATTGGAGGAGGTTTATTCATATTGTGTAGAATGTTCATCCATCTCCATCTAGTTCTTGAGATGCGGTGCTATTCGGTCCTAGGACTACAACTCGAACATTTTTACTTTTGCATATTTCGGGAAATCCTTTCGGATTGTCTTGGAGATTGTCTTTAGAGTTTTAGATCTTCACTCCAAACATTGTATGAGCCATATATTTTCAGATTTATGTTATTTTATGTTTCCGGTAAATTGTACCATCTAGAGTGTGTTGTACTTGTTCTTGAGCATTATGCAATATATGACATTTCACTTTTGGCATATGTATTCATGCAGGAGGGTTGTTTGCCTTGATTATTTGAATTGTATTGCCCTTTTTTCTACTAATTTACATAGTAAAATGGCTCGTGGTTTTCATACATTTTGGTGTAAATTTATTCCCTTTTGCTATTTCCCATTATTGTGTTCATATATTGCTACTTCCTATTTGGGAATATTACATCATGATCGACATATTCAACAAAAGACATTTGCGGAGAGCGAATTGGATCTCACGTATGACGGCCGAGTTTGAAAAACACCCGAAGTTCCGTGCTTGGATGAAGTCATATACGGTAAAGAAATCATGAATGGGGGATACATTCGGTTTACCTGCGTGGCAATGAAAGTACCAAGATATGTCAATGGCATCCAACTCAAACCATATCGGATCAAATGACTATATGGTCGGAAGTAGCTATATGGGCGCATACACGCCCAAAGGAAATCCAATTGCGAGTAGGACCATGGTACGCGCGAGGATCGATCCTGAGTTTGGCGGCCCGGAGAGGTGCCGCGGGAGCGCGAGGGGGTGTGTTCGGGGCACAGAGGTATGATGGGAGCTTGGGGGTGTCTTTGGGCGCATAGGAGGTACGAAACTAGCCATTGGAACAATAAGTGCGGGTAAAAGAAAATTTTACCGTTGAAAGGAGAAAGCGAGTTTGAAGTGTGAGGTGATTACCAAGAGTTTTACCGTTTACTTGATGGTAAGTTTCGGATCAGTTTCACCCAACCGTTGGTTGATCTCCAAGGCTATAAAAGCATAAGGATAGCTCGAGTAAGGTTGTCTATCTTCGAAGCGATTGGTGTTCTATGCGAGTTTGTGATTATTGCGCCTTGTTCACCATGTCTAAGCGTGCTTCCCCTCGAGATAGTAGCCACCTGAGAGTTCATTTTTCATGTCGGAATGACTACAACTAATCTTGTCGAGTCTTCCAGGCCCATGACCTCGATAGAGTAGAGAATGCGAGGAAGCTCTTAGAAGTCCCACCACGATGTTGAAGAGGTTGTGTCTACGTCGAAGCAAGGGAAATTAAAAGGGGAAAAGAAAAGTACAAGGGTCGAGGAAACCCGCGAAATGAAATTTGGGGTAAAGCCCCTCTCCCTCGAGGTGGGGTCCGGATGGGTGGTGCCCTAGGCACAGTCGCCTAACCCGGTAAAGAGACCTATATCTGCTCGGAAGAGGCCTAGATAGCGAAACCAATCAATTGGCTAATGCCCCTTTGTGCCGGACCCGTGAGCCCTCGACGCATGCAAGAAAAGTCTCGATGGCTGCGCACTTATGCGAAGATTCCATTGACTGCGGTGAGGTCCCCATCATTGGATAATAACCCTTTGGAAAGCTCCATGAGGAGTAAAATTCGATGAACCTAGGCGGCCAGGTGGGGAGCCTTCCTCGAGTTGGCACTCGAGCTATTTCTCGAAAGAATATTGGAAGATGATGGGATAAAGATAGTGCCCATGCAGGTGCATGAATTGGTGAGTTCACAGGCTCTTAAACTTGTTGAAAGTTACATTTTGGCCACTACAATATCACATAACGAATTTTTCCCTAGTTTCTTGCCCTGGTCACTTGATGGTAGTTTGTGGATCCAGGGATCGAATCCCCATTGATGCCGCGCTTATTCACCAAGTGCGGGGTCTACCCATGGAAGGGCAGGAACCTGTGCTACACATCGACGAGGCCTTAGAGAAAAATATCACTTGAAGCGAGGTACGTGAGGATTACCATGTGGAGCGGAACACTCGAGGGTTCATGATCAGCACCATTATGACCCTGGTACATAGATGCGTACCTTGTTCTTGGAATGCAAGATAATGCGCAAATTCTGGGATCACCACTATTCTGCGTATGTGATTCGACTAGAAGAGTTTGCTTCAAAAGGGGTCTACTTCAGAGTGGTCCCGATGCCTGGCATAGCGAATTTACGGAAAATGTCCACGAATCCGAGGATCAAGGATGAGCTTTTCGCTACTCACGGCTGTTGTTCTCATCATGTTGGTCACATGGGAAGCCCTTGACAACTCGGTCCTCCTTGATATCACCCTAGATATGTGCGAGGGGAGTGAGGTACGTGAACTTGTGGGACTCGAAAGGACGTGCAACGTATTGAAAAAAATCAAGTCTTTAAGGACCTATTTCGGAGTGGGCTGCATTAGCGACCATCCAATTCACGACCATGCTTGTTTATGGCTTGTGTATGATAAATACAAAAGCATCATAGCATTTCAAGTTACTATGCATAAGATGCAGTCCTGTGAGAAATTTAGCAGGACCCAACTTATGGATTTCGCTTCCATATGGGGTGGGCCGATGGCTTGAGTGACCACTTAATTGCGACTTGGCCTCCTGCGGGAAGCTTGGCTTCAAATCCGGTCACAAAGGACACTACGAGGATGAACACGCAAAGGTCACCCCGCTCGACACCACCAAAGATACCGGAAAGAATGGGTAAAGGTACGTGGAAGGAAGTGGACACGGGATGACATAAGGGATTGCGGTAGAGCACGAGTCTTTGAAGAAGCGCGGAAACGACCTCTAAAAGGATTCACAATAGGATTTGGGTGCAAAAGGTGCGGGAGGCGGGAGGTGCGACTCCCCACTCCCCGAGGAACAAAGCGGGCGGTGAACCTATTAAGGAGCCACGAAAGAAAGGGGTCGCTCAATGGCCCGGAAATGTGACATCGGAGTTGCGTTGAGGGAGGAGGACTTAGAAACGGTCATAGATAGAGGTCACCACAGGCATGAAGACAAATGGATGGCTCAAGAGGAACAACGAGAGAGCCACGGTTGAGACACTCTGGGGCGGGGCTCTGGACGCCTATAGCTCAAAGTGATACATTGCGGACCAATATGATTTGGGCTAGGTCGCCCCAGCAACGAGTAGCACGATGGCTCGGTGTGTCAAAAATCCACCTGCGCCCTCTGCGGGTGCAACCCTCATGCGAGTCCGCCGAATTGGGGTAAGTCAAGCACGTACGGAGAGGTGTGGATTGGATGTAAACGCCTTCCGCATGAATCGTGAGGATCTTCACCGTCCATGTTCGAAGAGATCTAGCATAGAGACCATCACGTGTACCAGCGGCTCGGTCTGACTACGCGAAGAAAATTGAAGAAAAAATGTTGGAAGTATCTTTGGCATAGAGTGCATGTACCCTCACATACATCGAGACAAAGTTGGAGCACCTCATTAGTAGTCTTTGCGCGGACATCCGCAAAGATATCCGGGCTTGTTACCCCTAGGCTAATATTGAAGGGTTGTTCATAGCATTAAAGGCCTCGAGGACCGAGATCAAGCGGTCGAAGATGAAGATGGGAACAACATATTGCGGCCTTGCATGCGGAGTTACAGCCGGAAACGCCACCGAGTATGGGCCGGTGAGTTGCGGCTGGTTACGGAGGCCACAAATGTCATTACGGGTCAGATTGCTCAAGGTACTAAGCGGCTTGGAAACCCCATACCTGACTGGGAACAGATGCAGTAGCTGAACGCAGCCTCTCTTAGCTGAAATAAACTAAGCATTTCGTCAGAAAAGGAAAATAGTTTAAACGAATGTAGATTTGTGACCACTGCGGGTCCCCATTCGGCGATTGGCATGATTGTTCACTAGCCACGCAATCGGGGATGACATGGAGACCCTTGGGCAACGAAGAAGACTTTGAGTGATCACCTCAAGTTGTGGGGCGATGAGGCCCTTAAGTTATCTCGGATTTCGACATCACGGTCCGAGCAATTGAACCGGACGTTGGAAAGCGTCCTCTTGCTACCGAAGACCCAGCCGCGAGTGAGTAGAGATAGCCTAGAATGTTATTGCGCAAAGTGAAGGTGTGTTGTCCTCAGTTGAGTCGATACGGCAGTGTAGGTGAATATGGAGAATACACACCCATAGTGACCCGACACGAGTCACGGGTGTGTTGGGGGCCCTGTTAGATGGGGCTCCTACCTTGATAATTTTGTATATTACAGCTAATTTTGTATATTTTTTGTATTAAGTAGTCTAACGGGGGTTTTGGGGTGGAGTCAAAGCCCACGATGCCGTATAATGGGTCAAGGGTATGTAGTCACCTGGGCTCCAGTTTTCGAATCTGAGGGCTTCAGCGTAGGCTATATCGATATAAATAGACGAATAGTTTGAGTCTAGATGTAGCCATGAATTTGGACGGTGATACGTGTGAGCTGGTAGATATTTTTTGGGTTGTTTTAGAAAAGAACTCTTTTATGTTTGTGTGTATGGAGATCCTCAATCTGCGTGTGCGGAGACCTGTGGCCTATGTGCGTAGGCTGTGTTTGGAGTTGTATTGTGTTTTGGGATGCTATTATATGCGGATATAGTTGAAGCCTCTTTGTGTTATCGGGATCTATTGTGTTCACATTGATGCGGATCTTTGGAATGTTTGTTTGATCTTTCTGTGAATACATAAGTGATATTTGTCTATGCTACGAATATATCTATGGTATGGTATAAAGTATGTCTGTGATATTTATAAGATGTGTTTATGATATTATGTCTTTGGTAATTCTTTGATAAGAACGTGGATGCAAGGCCACTAACTAGGTTTGTGCATGGTAATGGCTTCTGTTATGATTAATTGCAGTTATACTATTAAAGAACACGTGAATAGACACATTTGTGCAAATCCGATAAGCTACCAGCACGGTCTGAATCACTTACCTACTCTCTCTCTAGGTGCGAAACTTGGTTCTAGCACTCTCCCATCTTGCTTTGGGTGAAAATTTGGCACATAACACAAGTAGGTCATTTTCGAAAGGGCTAATCTTATGGGGGTTTGTTAGCAAACCTTAACCTCACGAACTTGGGTCGAGTCCCTCAAGCTAACGTGATCGCCTTTCCAAACACCGATTAATGGGTCAAAAACATTACCATTCAACGATGTATTATTGATGAAGGTGCATCCCATGCATCATGTCAAAGAATGTTTTGCGAAATTTAGGGTATCTTAGGAACTAAAGCCATCAAAAATCACGCTTAGGTATACGATGGTCGCCCATACATTTTTGTTGGTCTCTACCAAAATGTCTGATCTACTTAGCCGGAGAAGAAGACGGTCCTTTGGAGCATTGAAGTCTTGGATGACCGAGTTGGATTACAATATACTCCTTAGTTGGAGTTACATGTACCATGTTATCCATCACCTCCTCCGTCTTTCAAAATATGATGTTCTCACATGAGGAGCGCATGGGTTACTTTCCACCAATTGACACATAGTGAAAGGGGCCCTAGCAATATCGATGTCATTATACCCTATGTAGACACATATATTGATGAACTTACACACGGTACAAGAATATGGCCCTAGCCGATTCAAACCGTCATCCATCCTAGGGTCATTCCCTAGAGGGGATGTCTTACATTTTACTTGAGTTAGCACATGATCTCACGGGGGCTTCGATGTGCATGATGTCCCCACATCTAGCACCGAATCTAGTCGAGACATAGATATGAGTATTAATGACATTGATTCCTTGGCCACGAAACCTCTCTAGCCTATGCCACCTCCCAAACTCCTTACCTCTTCCCCCATCGTGGTTTGTGTCACAGAAGGTCATGGCTACAGGTGGTCCCTGCAAACTTATCATTTTCAATACCGAGTTTAGCACCTAGTCCACCCACCCCAATGGGAGTCATGCACATCACCTCTATAGGGTTAATCCCCATCAATCACGAGCTGGTAACGACCATTCGGAGAGCGTAGAAACATCTACACAAGGAAATCCCCATTGCAAAGCGGTGATTCTGAATAATAAAACCGAGAGAAGGAGAAGAAAGGTGGAGACTCCCCACCACAATGGGAATCACCACGGTTGCGCCATATGTGACATAGTAGGACACCCTACCCACATCTTTTCAAAGCTAGGCAAATTAAAATTTGCTCGTAGCTCTTTGATTGACACCCACGACACCATGTTCTTGTACAAAGAACTTGCCCCCAAAAGCAAAGGCAAAAATTAGTACCAATCACGCATGTGCAATGCATACAATTATGGACACTATACCCATCATTTCCCGAGGAGATCCGCCGTGATATGGGGATGCCTTGCACGCTCATCGAAATTCTATCAAAGGATCCCTCACCCAATCTTCTGGAGATGAACCTTGTGCTATTCTATACTGCGAAGGAACAAAAGTCTCCACATAAAGACTCACGTTCATATTCCCCCCTCCTATAATACACGCACCTTTGTGCGATGAACGTGGTCACTTCGCCAGGAATACGCAGCCACAGAGGAAACTCATCCATAGATGGTATCCTATCGAGCGTGTTTATTATGTTGGTTTGTGGATAGCGCAATTCACATGCCCTTTATGTGGCGATATACATTTGAAAATTGCCACTATATCCCAGGTTACGCTTAGCACTAGCTAGTTTGCGCTCGGTATATTCCGCCTCTCCCAAGAAGATGGCCCGGACTTGGAATCGATGAACAACTCGAAAACCAAGAATATGTGACGAGGTGGATCCATTCTCTTTTTTGTGGTGAAAAGAAATCAATTAGGGAACCATTAATTACCCCCAATGCTCTACGCTGAAAGAAAAACATGTGCATTATGTAAAATGCCCGATCATATGGTCGCCCGCTTTCAACCGCTTAGAAAGTGCTACGTATTTGGTACCCGGTCATGTGCCACTAAGTAGGCAGGGACATGGACCCCATATCTAGGCTATTTTGCCTGGTATGTTAGAAATCACCATGAACAATGTTGTACTTATATCCCAACGGTTTGTCCTCTAATTGATGTAGTACTGAAACATTAGAAAAAAATGCGACGATCTCCTCAAGCGGTATAGAAGGTATATCACCCCCGAGGCCTCCAACCCCACACCCATATTGAGCGTGATGGGAAAACTAGGGCGACACACCCAGCCAAGCATGACCACAGTCCAACCTAGGATAACATACAAAATATGCGACCTGATTGCCCAACGGGTCAATCAATGCAAAATACAGGAAACACCTAGCAAATATTTTTCCATAAAATCTCTTCTCTCCCACGGAGACTTCTCTCTAACTAAGAGAAAATCATGCACACTTATTGCCAAATTTTTTCACACTTTCATCATACAATTAAATGTGAGCATCTCACCAAGCTTAGAGTGGAAAGAGAAGCATTGAATCTACATTCCCCAATAGAGGCTAGACACACACACACCAAAAAATTGGAAATGGAAGCGAAGCTCTCGTCTTCTACCATAGATCCTTTTCCAAAAAAGCATCCATATTTGGGATGAAGAGTAGTGTTGATTCCCACACAATCTACTTAGTTGGCACGGTGGTACCATGCACCACTTTCATGCAACATGAACCGGAGACATTCCCGCTAATGGAAACATTCGGGCACCTCTTTGCCTTTAGACATAATTTCCTCGGAGTAGGAAATTGACCATCCTAACGGGGGACCCAACCTTATGCTTTCCATAGCTCCCATCATGGAGATTCTCCCCCCACAAACAAGCCTTACGATACATCATATACGATTTGAATCATCATGTATTGGAAGTAGGACTGAAATACTGCCCACATCCTTGGTTTCAACCTATTCTGTCATAGAAAACTAGGATACCTTATGATTTTGCATTGATTTCATAAGATCACGAATTTATATGTCTCCATCGAACTCCTCGGTGATACCAAACCTCTAGAACATCATCTAGTAAAACTAGAGCTCATCGACGAAAACTGCGTCCTCGGCCCACGCCTTTAACGAGGCCCACAAAAAAATAGCCGACATCATTCGACCTACATCAACCCTCGCTCATTCCGCAGAGGAGAGCTAGTCCTCGGCTATGATGTCGCAAAAGAAGCCACAGAGGCCGAGAAAGTTCGAAACCTTGTGGAAAGGACCCTACATCGCAAAAACATTTCCTCCTCAGGGGCATACATCTTGAATGAACTAGACGGAACATACCCTCGAGAACCCGTAAACGACCTTTACCTCAAGGAAATTCTGCCATAAGGGCCAAGAAGGCCCTGCCCTAGAGTCAACATACACAAACCCAGCCACTTTAAATTTTTGACCAAAATACTTGTTACAAAAGCAGCATTTCGAGTGTCACAATGGATTATTGAGCTACTTCGGATTTGCGCTGTTGGAGCATCACGACGATCTCAAAGTTTAGTAGCAGCCGCACAGGTTATCTATCACCTAACCGATCACCACTGCGCACCAATATTTATTTGTATCGGTTCAACAACAAATAATTAGAGCGAAGTATGGCGTGCGATCATCGGACTTATGTGTGATGCCCCTCAGCTAGGGCATATTCCATATACATATCATGATTCCAGGTTAGTAATGTCACAGTTAAACCAAAATTTGAGACAAAGACCCACATATGTTTAGAAAATACTTGCGTACAAAAAAGGTGAAGTAGAAAATTTGACTACATTACATTCACACATGTACCAGAGTCATGATCGCATATCTAACAATATCCTAAATTGGAATGAATCATAGAAAACCATCCTAAAAAAAAAAACAAAAAAAAAACATAGAAAACATAGATATCCATCGACGCAATATAATCCATAAAAAGCGAAACAAGGAGCACACCATGTAAGAATACAAAAATATCTCTCACATATATATACCAAAAATGTATGTGTTTGAGTACAAAAAATAATATCTCGACCCATTGTGACCCAAAAGTAATATATACAAGTTGACAAAAATAGGGAAAAGAGAATCCTCATAATGGGTGCTTTCCCATTTGTACAAAAATACTTTATGGAGGTGCTCCCTAGGCAAGGCACCTAAACCCAGCACCCTCTCACAGTACCCCGATCTGGAGCCACCTTCAATACGGTGACTACCACGGGCAACAAAATTGGCTGATAGCCCCTCTCCTGGGAGCCATCAAGGTCTCTAGCCATACATCCTCGAGGTCATCCCACAAAGCCTCGAGTAGGCATCCTACAGGTCGAGTAGTCCACTCGACCCCGGGCATCCTCTAAGGCGCTGGCCTATAGGTCAACTCAACAACATGAGCCTATGCACCACATCAACACGATCTCACTCCATGGCTTCGGTCTTGACGGCCCGGTCGAGCTGCTACCCTCCACGAGGCCGGCCTCACCACACAGTGCTCCACCCAAAGGGCGTACGGGAGCTCCCCTCGAGGTCACCGAATCAGGCAGTGCCCAGCTAACCGAGCCACGGGGATGACCAACCTCACCAACATGCGCAAGAGTAGCAAGGAAACTATATGCATTGTCATCATAATACACATATAAACGTAAATACTCAAGTAAGTCACGAGAAAACACAAAGACATACTGCTTTGACCCCCAAGCATATCCGGCGGGGAGAAGACTCATGCTCTGGATCTCCACGGAAGTCCATCCTTGCACAAAGGTAATGGCGAGAACATGCGAGGGTTGGCTTAAAGCCAAGACTTTGTGGTGGCATTCGATGGCCGCTCCACCCTACCCCCACCTCCTCATGCGAGCTCTTGTGGCCCACCATCGGGCAACGCATAGTAGGTCTCAATAGCACCACTTGCTCATACATAATGCTGCATAAGATGTTGGCATAAGTAAATAGCTTCAATCCATCCCTAACCTTGAAATTGTACAACATCCCATTGTAACGAGAAGCGAGCAAAGTAAAAAAAGTGTCAGGCCCTCGGTAGAGACAAGACAGCGATACGTGGAGACCGATGCAGAGTGAGGGAGAAAACAACCCTCATTTCGGTTTCACAATGGGCGCTAAAAGCACCTTGCTTGGCTAGGTTCGTATTTGCAGTAAGGGGTGCTATGCACCTGCAGCCAAGGGGCGCCTGCATACAATGATGCTCCGAGAAACCGCTCAAGATCAACCCTTTGAGAGGGAAGTGGATAGCGAAGCACCTCACCTTGAGGAAAAATTCTGGTCACAAAATAGATGTCTGTCTCGGGACGGATAGTAAGGTCGCACCCACATGCCCTGCATACGCACGCATTGTTCCAACATCGGATCACGTAGCGGAAAATTTGATCATGTGATCGAAAGGTATTCTCGAGAAATTTGAGGATATCCCATTGCGCCAAGCGTTGGCACATGTGTGACCCTCGGTGGCTAAGGCAGCACGAAAATTGGGCAATCTCTCCCTCCACAACATCCCCATCGTAAACGAGAACACATATAAACACCTTTGAAAAATACCAAAAAATTTGACAAAAATAGCTTCGGCTCTCAGCACGCCTATTTCTCGAGATGAGCACGAGGAGGCGTGTCTGCCTTCTCACGGAACGCACCAAAGGCACACCTAAATCTAGGATAGGCACGGTCGTGTGCGGAAAACCCAGTTTCGCGTGCAACAAGCCTTTGTACCTTGATTTCCCACTTGTGATTCGAGTAAAATTTTACCTAAAATCCATCCAAACCCATATTTCTGACCCCATCACCCGGTACACTATGTTGGGTATGTGTTATGTTCTTTCCATTACTAAGCACACACGGGGGGGACTAATGAGGGGGGGAAATAGCCCCCCCTTTGTGCTAGGCGCAAAGGTTCGGGGCGACGCCTGGTAAAATTTTTTGGTCCTTAATTTCCGGTGGAGTGATCGCGCCACATGGTTTTGTGCATGGTTTTGCACATGGTTTTGGGGTACGATGGTTTTCGTCCCCTGGTATTTTGTAGATCCGTCGAGGAACTACGGTTATGTTCTAATCTAGGGTTAATGGATTAGGGTTCATGTATGCTTCAACATGTATATATATGTGTTGTAACACTAAAAGGAATATAATGAAAAATCAAAATTTTGGTCATCTAGATTTGGGATCCAGGGGAAAAATCTCGTATTTATCTTGTTTTATGTTTTATGCTCTCGCTATTGTTTATTTTTGTTATAAGATTTGTTTGTAGATAATTTAACATTTCGAGGTTAAAGCTACATTTGGTATCGGAAATCGTTTCGGCTTCAAGGGACGCCTTTCTTTGCGGAGGATTTTGCTCTGAGAACTAAGGTAGACCTGTTCGATCAGGGGAGATCCTACGAGATCAATTATTAGGTGAAAGAAGATGGTGAGCGGCGGAAAGATAGAGATCGAGAAATTTAATGGTTAGAGTTCGAGTTGTGGAAGCTCAAGATGGAGGATCTATTTGGTGGATAAAGATCGGTGTAACATGGTAGATCCAGGGTACTAAACCAACGACAATGTCGGATGAAGAGCTGAAGAAAGCTGGATCGGAAGGCTAAGAGCACAATATGGTTGTGTGTGTCTTAGATTCGGTATTGTTGAGAGTGTATGCGGGAATCTATGGTGAATAATTTGTGGGAAAAACTTGGGATTTTGTGTAATCTAAGTCTACGATGAGTAAATTTGTTCCTGTGGAAAAAGTTGTATAACTTGAGGATGAAGGATGGAGACTCGGTGACGAGCATACGAACACCTTCAATAATGTGGTAAGTCGGCTTTCATACGGTGATATTAAAATCTGAGATGAAGATAAGTGCATCGATTTGTTGTTTTCTCTACCGGACTCGTGGGACAATGCGGTTATTGCAATAAGTAGCAATACAACTACCTTGAATTTTGATGACATTGTCTTAGCCTTGTTGTGAGGAGGAAATGAGACGGAGAAATATGGAGGGCGAGAATGGAGATGCCTTATCTATATGAAAGGTCCCAAAACGGAAACGAATAAGGTTTCGAGTGGGAGATCCAAATCTAGAGGAATCTGAATCTCAGAAGTTTGTAAGGGTATGTTGGAAATGCGAAAAGGAAGGGCACTACAAAAGGGAGTGCGGATCTAAAGCTCCTCAAAAAGAAAGGGATACGATGATGCTCCTTTTGCGGAGGAAAAACCACTTCGAATGAAGGTGGGGATGTGTATTTAGCTTCTTCTTCAAATACATGTAGATCATGAGTCATGGTTGATTGACCCGGGTGCATCCTTTCACTTCACCCCCATCGGGAGTGGTTATAACGAAGTATAGAGAAATATGATGGTGGTGATGTCTTCATAGGGGATGATAGGAAGGTCGGAATCATCGGACGTGGAAAAGGTCAAGATGGGCCCCACGCAAGGTGGAGATTAGAACACTTCCACGGTAACACGCATATTCTGCATTGGCCGAAATTTGATTTACGTAAGCAAGATGGATGATGTGGAAGAGTTAGCCAAACGTGTTAGAAAGATGCACCGAAATATGGTTCGGGGAGAAATTTGTTGATGTGCGGGAGTTTGGTGGAACTCTATACAAGCTTCTAAGTATGCTTGTTATTGATAGATTATGTGGATTGTATGGTTCCTAAAAGTGGAGAGCGGAGATCATAGTTGTCTCTGAAGAAAGACCATGCTATGGCATCAAGGGCTTAGACATATTGGATAGAGAGGGCCTTTGGATACGCATAGAAATGATATGGTATAGGTATGTATATAATTTCTCTCTGGATTTTGATTTATGTGAACATTGTGTATATGGAAGCGAGAATCGGGTGAGTTTTTCCTTGGTGCTAGAGGGAAAACAAGATGTTAGAACTAGTGCACGATTGATGTGTTTGGACTGTGTCGATTCCTTCTTTGGAAAATTCTGTGTACTTTTCATTCATAGATGACTTCTCGAATACATGGATATATTTCATGAGGAATAAATCTGAAGTCTTTAATGATTTAAAATTTAGGCTACGGTGGAAAACAGAGAGAAGAAGATAAAGGCGGAATGAGATAATGGTGGAAGTGCTATAAAGAAAGGAATTTGAAGAGTTCTATAAGAAATGTGGTATAGCACGACGAGAAGACTAATCCATACATCTTGTAAAATGGAGTTGCGAAAGAGAATGAACAAAACACGATGGAAAAGGAAAGAAGCATGATCAGTCAATCTTAGGGTTAAGAATGAAAAGATGCAGGTAGAGCGATGGAGAGGCCCTTGTCTATCTGGTTAACAAATCACCTTCATCAGTGTTGGAGGATAAGACTCCACATGAGGTATGGAGTGGTAGAAACCCTCTCTCACATCTAAGGAGTGTTGGATGTGATACAAATGTACTGTTCCAAAGCGAGAAAGGACCGAGTTGGAAAATAAATGCGAAAGGTTCATCTTTATTGGGTATAAGGATGGTTTAAAAGGTTACAAGATTTGGAACACGGAAACAAATGAAGGTTGTGTACAACCAAGCTGTGGTGTTTAGAGAGGTGAAAGATGTTGTTAAACATGAAATCATACCAAAGTAACCACGAGAAGATAGAGTTTGAGCTAAAGGAGGATGAATCGGACTCTCTGATAGAAGAAGACGAGGAAGGAAGAGCCACAAACTCCGGTACATTGAGAGAGATGCTTCCGGGGAAAGAAGACAAGTAAAAATGTGTATTCCATCTACTTTTACTGTTCAAATTTTTCCTTAACTATAATGGTGATGATCCGGAGAGCGTCGGGAGGCGGTAGATTCGGAGGATGGAAAACTCGGAAGGAGGCCATAGTTGATGAAATGGCATCCTTGCACAAAATGAGAGCATGGGATGCGAGCCAGGGATTCTTTGGTTGGAAGGAAGTCCATCGGGAAGAAATGGGTGTTTAAGAAGAAGATAGATGTAGAGGCAAGATTATGGAGAAATACAAAGCGCGGTTGGTAGCAAAGGTTATTCCCGAGGAGGTGCCGAAATTGATTTTGGTAATATTTTCTCATTGTTCTCAAAGTTACTTCTATTAGATTACTTTTATACGTTGTTCTTTGCATTTTATTTTGAGATAGAACAAATGGATGTGAAGACAACATTTGTTCACGAGGGATCTAGAGGGAAGTCTGCATGAAGCAAGCTTTGAAGGCTTTATGGTGAAGGGTAGAAATATTTGGTATGCGGAGTTGAATAAGTATACGTATGGGTTAAAACAATCACCAAAGGATGTGGTATCATAAATTTGATACTGTATATACGAGACTTGGCCACGAGAAGCAAGGAGGATCATGTGTTTATTTTAAATTAATTGTTAGTATTTATTTGGTCTTGTATGGATGATATGTTGTTGATTGAAAATGACAAATAAATTATCCAATATTTGAAGACAATACAATTCCTCAAATTCGACATGAAGGATCTTGGTCTTGCAAACTATATTTTGGGCATGGAAATTAAGAGAGATCGGGAAAGAGGAAATGCAGTTTAAGCCTGAGAGAAGTATGTCGAGACTATATTACGGAGGTTCAATATGCGGGGATAGTAAATTGAGTGAATGTTCCTATTCTGTCGGGGGTGTAAATCTATCTTGCGAACGCGGTGTCCCAAGACACGAAGAAGAGGAGGATATGTCCGTGTTCCATATGAAAGTGCGATTAGGTAGCTTGATGTAGAAATGGTTTGTACTAGACCCGGACATTGCATACGGTGGGAGTATTGAGCGAGGGTTTATGTCAAACCCGGGGAAGGAGCATTGAATGATGTGAGTGACAGTTTTCAAATATTTATATGGCACTAGTGATTATGGCTTGTGCTACTAGGGAAGACGATTAGAAATAATGTTGGACATTCATGGTTTTGTTGATCCTGGCGGTGGAGATGCGGACCAAAGAAGATCTACAAGTGGGTATGTGTTTAGCCTATTTGGAGAGTGCGATCGGTTGGATGAGTAAAAGACGATCTGTAGTGGCTCTTTCAGCTACGGAGAGCGGAGATACATAGCCGTACTCATGCAAGCAAGGAAGCGATTTGGTTGCGGTGTGTTCAAGTATGGGGTTGGTGCAACAAGCTATGAGATGTTGTGATAGCCAAGTGCAATTTTCTTGGCTAAGAACCATGCTTATCATTCAAAGACAAAGCACATTGATGTTCGATATCACTTTTTTAGAGATATGGTTGGGGGCTAAAGGGTGTTATTTTGACCAAAGGTGGACACTTTGAATAATGTTGTAGATGTGTGAAAATGATGCAGGCACTCAAAAGTTCTCTTGGTGTAGAGAAATAATGGGTGTTGTAGGAATTGGGTCAATGACTAAGCTCTCCTGTGGCCCCAGGTGGAAGAAAACAAGTGGGAGAATCTTGGGTATGTGTTATATTCTTTCCATGACTAAGCACGCGTCACGGGGGGGTAAGAGGGGGGGGGGCCGTGCGTCCTCCCTTTGCGCTAGGCGCAAGGGTTCGGGCGGTGCCTCGATGAAATTTTTGGTCGTAATTTCGGTGGGTAGTTTGCGCCTATGGTTTTTCATGGTTTTGGGGTACGATGGTTTTCGGCCCTGGTATTTTTGTAGATCCGGTCAAGGGAACTATGGTTATGTTCCTAATCCGGGGTTAATGGATTATGGTTCATCTCAATAGCCGGCATGTATATATATGTGTTGTAACACTAAAAGGAATATAATGAAAAATCAAGCTGGTCGTCCCGATTTGGGATCGAGGGAAAATATTTGTGTTTATCTATTTTATGTTTTATGCTCTCGCTATTGTTTATTTTCACATTTATAAGATTATTTTGTAGATAATTTATGTTCGAGTTAAAACCTACACACTAAAAGGATTAAATTGCGGGACGTCATAGACTTACCTAGCTAAAAAATAACTAATCCCGGGTACTCGAGTATTTATATTGACAAGGACTTCTACGAAAAACCCTCGACCTCTCAACACTCAAAAACGGATACAAATGAATTGAGTTGAGCCATATTCACCTATATGTCACCTTTTGAAAACTTTGGAGGACATAACGAGAGTTCGAAGGCCCAATCAACTGGATCTAACGCAACAACGTGATCGGCGTTCCATAACGCCAAGGAAGTGGCACACATTCTTATCCACGAAAAAATAAATTTTCGGCATACGTAAGTATTCCCCTCTCTCCCTCTCTCATCTTCTTTTGTAAGCACATTTATTTCAAATAATATTTGAATAAATAAGATGCTTTCACTTGGGGTATTTGTCTTTGCAAGTAGTGTTCAAACCATCCGGAAATCCATCCACGAGAGAAAGTTTCAAGAGTAGGTATCATTCTACCCCCATCAAGATAGAGTCCTAGAAAAACTCTTGCATATCTAACATCATTCCTCCATAAAAATTAACCATAGGTTCCAAAAACCGACCATGTTTATCATCACCTCACCTTGCACATGATAAGCATCCTCGTTGGTCGATGAGAGCCTCCCTCCATGGTGCTCGTCACCCAAAGTAGACCCTATACCACAAAAAATAGTGACACCATGGCTATACCAGCGTATTTTGGGAAGCACCTCATGTTAATTTCACTCTCCATGCATCGAGGTCAAGTTTTACCATATCAAAATAAAACCCTTTCTTGAACGACCAGGTTGTGAAATCATATTGAAAAAGCGCCTCTTTGTGCCTCACGATTCCCAGCCTACTGTGCCTCCATACGGCATAACCCATTCGTGACATTTTTTCATCCGCTTCATCAACCACACACATGAGACCAACCAATGAGGCCCCACCCTCGGTAAAACACCTTCCTCACATCATCGGTGAGCGAATGCTTTCATGTTTTTGGGCACCGATCTCATGTTTTGTACAAATAAACCCATTATTTTATTCTTTTTGGTAAGTGTAAAAAGATCACAAATGAAACACTATGTCTCGCATAACCATTCATTTTTTATCACATGCCAGTAGTACTGGTCACCCTTGGTCAAGAAATGTCACACCCTCATGCAAAAACCACCATGATATTCATAACCGAGTTTATACTCACCCTAGAAGTCCTACCGACTCGATTTCCCCCCGTAGAAATAGTTATGACTCTGCACATGGCTAGCTTTTTATACTCCAACCTCGGGCTACTGAATCCCCATGTCTAGTTTTCAGTCACCCTCGCCATCATGCCTAAGTTAAGCCCATCACATCTAGGATCTTGATCCTCTATATCAGTACCCTCTCGTTTGGTTGAGGCTTCCCTTTTTGTCGACATCCTTACCTCTTTTCAAAAAGTGGTACCTTGGATCACCCCTCTCCCACCAAAAGGAAACTATCGGGTGGCACTATGGGGAGACATCATTTCCCACATGTGTCCATCCCGATCCTCACGACATTCGACTACCTTAAAACCATTGCCGCACGATTAAATTAGTCGAAGACCCATACCTTTATAAGCGTCTCTTTTAGCAATGCTTACACGAGAAGGTCCCGAAATGACACCTATTCATACATTGCACATTTATATCATACCAATTGCAAAAAATATGGGTACCGGTTTCCACCTGTCGTCGAAAAATGCCCACGAGGGCGTTAGTAGTCATCATAATCAACCAACGAGATCACTACCATACTAGTGACACATACATGACCATGTCTGTCAAATAGATTTTAGCTTGCTAGCCAAATCATCACGAACGCAGGACATGCACCTTGTATGAAAATTTATATGTATATTGTGTGTACCATTACTTCGAGGATCCCTCAAGACATGAGTGCGCTCTTCGACCCGATTTAGGGTGTGTAACTCCCATTCCATGAAAGGTATCTCTCTCTCTCCACACAATACACACGAAAAGAAACTATAATGTATTTAGGCTATCACAGTTCTTCCTAGAGCTCACACATTGAGGAAAGCTGTTATCACTAGAAAATTAGACAAAGAAAGATGAAATTGATGTCGGGAAGAAGGATTTACAAGGGGTGAGAGACATTAGAGAATACGAAGTATTTAAAAATGTCTAAGGTCTAAAAAGGAAAAAACAAATTGCACATAGAAGGAACCGATTAAATGCACCTTTTCACGCATAATTCTTCGATAGCTAACGCCTTTGCACGACTTTTCCTCAAAAAGCCACGCGAGTGCGGAGAGTGGTGGAAGTCACTTTCGGGACCACAACGCACACTCCAAGACATTGATCCCACACTTGAGGCTGCCTAAATATGGTCTCCCAAGCCTCCTTAGGACCTCAAGGGAGCACACAATGGAATCGCCCTCCTCTCTTGGGTCACCATCCACAATGTACCAAAGAGGGGAAGAAGATTTGAATTCTCTATAAAAGGCCACCAAAGAGATGAACAATATGAGAACACATTATTATGTTGGCCAAATTTCCCCAAGAAATACCAGTGTGTGATCTAGAGCAAAGATAAAGGGGACTCATTTTTTACATGCATCCAACACCTCTAGTCCACCATAGTAGAGAGGGATACTTTGCGCCAAGGAAACTCGAAAGTGAAGACATCCTTGCATCGATACTTGGAGCTCCATAGTTCCAAAGGGCCTCTTGGAGAGTGGGTTAAAGTTTCATCCTCATTTCCTACCGGCCACTCATTTCCTACTTTATGTGTTGGTATATCTATGTGTTATAAGTCTATATATTGTTTATGATTATGTCTATACATGTATTACAACGATTGATTGATCTTATAGATGATATATCCTCCTGAATTATGATAAGGTATGTTGATTTATTGTGATTTGGTTTAGCTAACATGAGATGCCTTGCGAGAAGAAATCAAAGATGACTAGCAAGATGGTAGACTACGAGATTATCCCTATGAATGAGATGAGAAGCATTGTGTTTGGAACTCTTATGACTTATAAAACACACTAAGAAGTTTTAAGGAATAAATAAGGAGTTGTAAGGCAAATAATGATAGAATCATACGAACAAGATAAACAAGCATAGGTCAATGCAGTAGTCCTTCAAAGTATATATGTATCGAGTTGTAGAAACGGGGACCACTTCCCGATCATATATGGAAAAGAGGATGGGATTAATGATGCACATATGGAAGTAGGTCTTGTGGTGATCATAGGTCATATATAGATGAAATGATTAGATATAGAATATTCTTGGTTACTTTGGATAGGAGAGGTGACAAACACATGTATTGTTCTAGTTTTGGTTACGATAGGCATTATGATTATCATCATTATCATCCTTAAAGGAGGAGTGATAGGGAGTATTTTACGGATGATTTTAAGAAATCAAAAGCCACCTACATTTTATGGAGAGATGAATAAATCTGAATGCGAGCATGGTTTCTTGGTATGAGAACTTCTTCGGGTTGCATGATTACCGAGAAAACACGAAATTGAGAATAATACATTCAACCTCAAAGGTAAAGAAAATATTTGGTGGGAATATGTGAATAATGTCAAGGGTATTTATGAGAAGAGACTTACTTGGAGTGAGTTTGAAGGATATTACGGAAGAAGTATCTATCGGAGAGGTAATATGATGCCAAAGCTTAGGAGTTTATGAGTTGCGAGATGGAGTTTCCATGACCAATGATGACCTTGCTAGCAGGTTCTTGGAGTTTTGGGATATGTGACTTACCTCAAGGAGGAGAAGGCCAAGGTTAAAATATTCATCGGTGGGATACTAGTAGCATAGAAAAGACGATATTGAGTTCAATGAGCCTAGACCTATAGAAGAGGCCATTTGAAATATGAAGGCGCTGTTATGAGCACTCAAAGTGCAAAGTTGAGCCTAAGCATAACTTGAGAAAAGGAAATGAGAAAGCTAAAGGAATATAGCCTGGAAAGTGGGAAGACCTAAAGATGTAGGTAAGAAAGAAAATGTGGTTCCTTACAAAGTTTAGTACAATTGATAAGGCTGTATCACATCTGGAGAGAAGAAAACTATGGGTGATGGTAGAGTGCGATTTGCGGTGTTGGATATGTTGCAAAGATCATCACAATAGGGATTTTTATTAGTATCGGGGTGGTAGACCCCATATCTATAGTGCACAAGAGGCACACAAATTTAGGGATGTTGGTCATAACATTCCTTGTATTTACTACAATGTGGACAATTGGCGAGAATATCACCATGAATATATCGTTGAGATGGATGGTAAACTTTGTGATCAATTTATTTCTATTTTGGTTGATCCCGAATCTAATTATAGTTATGTTAATCTTGACCTGGTGGATAAGTGTGGCTTGAGAAAAGAAGTGCATGCGGAATCTTGGTTGGTGAAGTTCTCTACGGATACTAAGAAGAATCCACCATTGGGTAAAATCTTGTGTATTTGAGTCAAATAGTATTCCTACAACAACAAATTTGGATATCTTGCCATTGGGATTTTACAACATGATTTTGGGAATGGATTGGTTGTACCTTCACAAGACCAAAATAGATTGTTATGACAAAGACATTAAGTGCCTGGATGATAACAATGAAAATATAATTATGTAGGGAAAGAATAAACCTACATCGGTGAGGATGGTCACAAGCATTATCAGAAAATCAAACAAGAAAAGATGACATTATTCAATGTCATGCGAGAAGGATTTATAGGAGCTAAGAGACATTAGAGAATCTGAAGTATTTAAATATATCTAAGTTCACAAAGGAAAAATCAAATTGTTCTTAGAAGGAACTGGTTAAATGTGCCTTTGCATGCATAATTATTTGATAAGGCGTGCCAGCACAACGCAATTTTCATCAAAAATCACGCGGTCCTCGAGTAGTGTAAGTCACTTTCCGAGACCACAAGGCACACTCTAGGACATTGATCCCGCACTTGAGGTTGCCTAAGAGAAAGTGCCCAAGTCTCCTTAGGACCTCAAGGGAGCACACAATGGAATAAATGTAGCAACACAATGGAATCACCCTCCTCTCTTGCATCACCATCCACAATGTACCAAGAGAGGGAAAGAGGATGATTCTCCTATAAAGTCCACCAGAGATGAAAAATATCAGGCCATTGTTATGCGGCCATAATCGCCCCAAGAAATAACGATCGTGTGTGATTCGGAGAACGGATAGGGGGACTCGGTTGTTGGCCATCCAACTCCGGTCCACCTGGTAAGAGGAGACTTTGTGCCAAGGTAGCTCAAAAGTAAATACATCCTTGCATCACGACTTGGAGCTCCATAGTTTGAGGCCTTGGAAAAGTGGGTTAAGTTTCATCTCATTTCCTACGAGCACTCAATAAGAGGGGCGATAAGCACCACCATTTGGATTATTGAAGTTGTTTAACTCTATTTAGAGCTTTTGTTTTTATTTTTTAGTTTTAGTTTTAATTTAGTTTTATGTTTGAATATGCATGCTATTTCTCTATCTAGTATTTTTATGTTTTAGCATGTTCCACTAAATTTCTTGACTCCATCTGTTACACGCTGTGGCCAATAACTTAAGAGGGAAAAACCACCCCTCTTGTGCAATTTTGATTTGGTACATTCGTCGCCAAACACACCAACACAACTATGCGGGCTAAGTGCAATTATAGGAAAGGTTGTGTGATATTTGTAGTGCATGTTTCTAGTGAAAAGGGTAAGGATGTTGAGGATGAAAAAAATATTCAAGGTATCCTATATTGTAGCCATTTCGGGATGTGTTTCTAGTGGAGATTTCATAGTTACCTCCTCACAAGGAGAGGTGTATTTTCTATTGATTTGGTACTGAGGGAAACACCAACATCAAAGGCACTAACGGGGATGAGTACACGAGTTAGTAGAGTTGAAGTTGTAGCTAAAGGTATTGACGGGGGTACATTAGGCCGAGTATTTCAACTTGAGGTGCACCGATGTTGTGTGAAGAAGGATGGTACTCTCAAGTTGTGCATTGATTACAAGTAGGCTGAACAAAGTGACAATCAAGGACATGTATCCATTGACGGAAATTGATGAGTTTTTGATCGAGTTGAAGGGAGAAACAATGTTCTCTAGGGTCGAATTGAGATCGGGATATCATCGGTACACATCAAAAGAGGACATCTTCAAGGCTTGCATTCAAGACTGGTATGGGCATTATGAGTTTGTTTAGTTACATTTGGTTTGACTACTTCCCCAACTACATTTATGTCTTTGATAAAAAGTGTGTTGCATACTCATCTAGATAAGTTTTTTATTGTGTTAATTGATTATATATTGGTATATTGTAAAAATGAAAGAGCATGTTGAACATTTAGAAACGGTGTTGAGATTGCTATGACGACGCAAGTTGGCAATGAAATTTATTCCGGTTAAAACAAAGGTACAATACTTGAGACATGTTGTTTCCAAAGGAGAGCATAACAATGAATCCGAGAAAATATAAGAGTCGTCATCGAGTGGGAAACTCTAATAATGTGGAGTAATTCATATTATTTATGGGATTAACGATTTACTACAAAGAGGGTCATCGGAAATTCGCACGGTGTATATCCTATTACATCATTGCGAGAGGAAAGGAAATAAGTTTGAATGGACGAAGAATGCATAACCATTTTTGAGCAACTAAAGTAGTTTACGACCAATGATTGTGTTCTTAGGTTACCAAATATGAATAAAGAATTCATGGTATCTACAAGTAACCTTAAAATAAGACTTGGTGGATTCCTTATCCGGGGGAAATAGGTGGTATACTATAGATCCTAAAATTGAATGAGCATGAATAGAACTATGCAACTAATGATCTTGAGTTTGAAACTATTATCCATGCATTGAATATGTGGATGCACTACTAACAGCGAGAAGTTTTTGTGCTTTGAGTGATCATAGTGGGTTGAGATATTTATTTGACCAGCGAATCACCTTGGTCCAAGCAAGTTAGATGGTTGTACACCCTTAGTGAGTTTACTTCGAGATCATATACATTAGAGAAGGAGAACATGGTTGTAGATCTTGTCATCGGGGAAAGTAAAGGTGAACCATATAAGCTATGAGTTCCTATGGGACGTACTTACAAGATCATATCTTACGGGGAAAGACAATAAAATAATAGGTAGATAAATGTTTTTTAGATTAATCACATCGTTAAGTTAGGTTGATGTTTCAAACCATCTAATGTGGGTCATCCCCGGAGACAAGGTGAAGAAAAACATATCACATTGAATAAATAGTGAATAGCGTCATTTTTCGAAATAAATTTGTTGAAACTAGCCATTATTTGACTAGTTAGTTAATAAGATACAATATTAATAGTTTTTAGATTTTTAGGGAAAGTTAATCAAGAATAATTTAGAATTTAATAATTTAATAAAATGATTAAATTATAGTTATTATAATAAGCGAAGAAGGGGAGGAGTAAATCTTAAAATTTTAGGATTTAAATTTTAAGTATTTAATAGATAATATTACAAGTTAATAAATAATAATATAAAATGAATAATAAAGTAAAATCATTTTTAAAAATAAAAAATAAGATAAAAATTATAATATTAAGCCTAACTAGTCATTAGAAATTTAGTTAGGCTTAATATTATAATTTTTATCTTATTTTTATTTTTAAAAATGATTTTACTTTATCATTCATTTTATGTTATTATTTATTAACTTATCTATTAAATACTTAAATGTTAATCCTAAAAATTTTAATATTACCTTCCTCTTCTCTTATTATAATAAATAAGAATTTAATAATTTTATTAAATTATTAAATTCTAAATTATTCTTGATTAACTTTCTAAAATCTTAAAAACTATTAATGTTTTATCTTATTGGCTAACTAGTCAAATGTAACTAGTTTCAATAGTTATTTACAGGCAATGGCGCATCCTTACTATTTATTCAATGTGATTTATTTATTTCTTCACCTTGTCTAGAGGATGAACCACATTAGATGGTTCAAAGCGTCGACCTAGTCTAATGATGTGATTAATGAAAAACATTTATCTGCATTGCGTACAAAAAGTCTTAGATCTGGGATAATGTTATGTGGAGCTAGGAAACACAGGTTACAAGTACAAATTATGGTACATATGCGGGTACATGTATAGGTATAGGTGCAGTGTAAGTACGAGTGAAATTAGGGATGCGGTATCGTCTCACAGAAGATTGTTTAGTGAGATTTAGGGGCATAATCTATGTGTCATGTTATCACAAAATTAGACCTGATAGGATGCTAATCAAATCAATCTCATGTAACTATTTCAAACCAATATTTTTATTGAGGTTTAGCCTCCTCAACACGAAGGGCTCTCTCGAGGTTAATGATTTTTGATAGAAATATAGATGGGTAACTCAATGTGGGGTAATGAAAGATAAATGATTGATATTGGTTGCAAACCACATCAACAAGTGCACATTGGGCCTATGGAGTCAAAATAGCCGGAAAAAACCAAACAATCTACTTAGCATGGAAATTGAGGCATATTAGAGTTCTAGTTAAGAGATACACATGTGAAGCGTAAAACACATGATCAGTTTTCCTATATAGGAAGTCAAAGCATCATAGATGAATTTTGAGTAACATAGAAAAACACCACTACAATAGGATAGTAAAAAGATGCTAAATAGAACAAAAAAACACTAGAAATCTTTCTGAATCTCAAGTTGGCTAAGTATAAATCTGCAGCCAATACCTTTGAAAACCGGTCACTTGCAATAAAGCCACACCGGAATCTCTTGCTAAAAATGTCCAACCCCTAGCATATTCGACTTCTTCATATTTTATAGATCATTTACAACATAAGATAACCTTATCCTAAGCTAGATACATTGAACTCCTAACTCTTGATACCTTTCCTAACCATATGACAAGGTATTTATTACAAAAAGACAGCTGCAAATCTAATGAACAATTCTATTAAAAATAGGATTCAAAATCCTTATATCTACTCATAACAACCTTATCTAAACTAAATTACATCATTTTACAAGTGTATTTACATATGGTTGAATCCAGATGATAAGCTTCAACACTTTATAACCATAACACTGATCTCCATCAAAGTAGGGAAAGCTACATCCCCTTTGTTTTCTAGGCATAGAATACTTTGTTTCTTGAAACACTACGACCATCATGAGCCCATCACTTCAAGGTTTTTGCATTGAAAGCGGAAGTAACCCACCTTAAAAACCTCCCTAAGTCCCAGCTGTCCAAAACATCATCAAATTTTTCAAAATGAGTTGAAATAAAATGTGTTATGAAAACAACACATTTTCATAGCGCTTTTCGTAGCACAGCCCATTTACGTTTTTTTCTCCAAAATTTTTATTTCTTTCCTCCAATATTATCTTCAATAGCATTTATTACATCCTCCCCAGAAAATTTAGCTCATAATTCACACTTTTTCCCTTCAAAAATTTATGAGAAAGAGTGAAAAAAATACTGATGCAGAGTAGTTTCATAGCGCTTTCCACTCTTTTACCTTTGATTTGTGCTCTGGCTAGCTGAGTGAGCATTTTGTCAATTTTTTGAAATGAAAACAAAATGTACCAAAAATTAAAATAACATTGGTTTAATCGAATCAAAAAGTCATATGGTAGAAAAACACAATTTTCATGAGGTTCCTTCTTAATTTTTCACTTGATTTAGCTTTGACTTTTTAATGATTGTCATTAACACCTTTATGTTCTTTAACTCTCATCCTAAGTCAATTTCAGCTTCTTTGCTCAAGTCCTCCACACTTGATCTATAAGTCTTTTATTACTTTGGCTCTCAAGTAAGTATTTATTACTGCGAAAAATTTAGCTTCCTTGATGGTGACATCCCATGTGAAAAATTGTTCTACAACGCAGGGTTTCGAAATAGAACCGATTTGACGCTCACAATACCTTCATTCTTTTTAAAATTTGGTTTTTCAATACTATGCTTCCTAGCCTCTTTCTCATCATATAAATTTCTTGGTTTGCTAATCTCAATTTCTCCTCAAGATGTTGACACTACTGTCATTTCTTCTTTTCCCTTCATTATTGGGCGCATGCTCTACTATTGGTGATGAGAGGTCAACCACTTCTTCAGGGACTTTATCTATTTCAATAGGTTCTTAGACTTCCTTGCTGCCTTCCTTGAGTTTCTTAGCATGCCTAGTTAAATTTTTCCTTGCTTGAAAGATAAAGGCTGCATTTTCACCCTCAAATTCAAGCTTCTTTGCAGACTTAGCCTTTCTCTGTTTTTGTTCATCTACTGCAATGAAGTCAGCTTGCACAATGGGTGTCTCTTATATGTTATAGCATGTAGGATGTCATCTAAATTTACCTTAATTACTAGGTTATCCTTCAAGAATGAAACAATTGTCTTTCCTTTTTATGCCACTGCTTGGCTTCTTGTCACTCTTGTGCTTTCCCTTGCTGACATCCTTTTTCTGTTTTGCCTCTTTGAAATTATTTGACCTCTATTTTATAGGTGATGGAGTTGGTGAAATAAGAACTTGTGTTTGCTTTGTCCTTTTCTCAACTTGTTTCATTGGTTTCAATTTTTCAAATTCCTTTGGTTTTGCAACCACAGGCTGACTAGACTCTACTATTAGTGGTGAAGGATTTCCTTTAGTTTTAGGGTTTCTAGCTGGGGTTAGGGTTTCTAGCTCAAAACCATTCATAAGAAAAAGGAAGAAAAATCCCTGCCTATCTTCTGAAGCTCATTCAAAATCGATAACTTCTTCAAACCATGATGAAACAAAGATGTTTCACAACCATTAGATTTGGCTTGTATTTTATCAGCCATTTTGGCAAGACTCCTATGTAGATAAAAGGGAAAATCGAGTGATATATTACCAGTGAAATGTAGAAGAAGCTAGAAATGATGTGTAGACCTTATGGTATATGCCTTAACTTGTAAAGTATCTCTAAATGTTAAACATCATCTTTGCATAGGTGTCTTTAATGCAGCTTCTAGGTATTGCATTATTGAGGTCCATATCTGCATGCTCAGGTTTCAGGAATTCCTTGCATGGCTCCATGTCAAATTTAAAACCTTTGAACCAATTTTCTTGCCCCCTTGGTATTTCTATTACAAAAGCAATAATCTTGTAATTGGCACATTTAGCATCCCAACCTTGGTAGTTTTTCCATTGAAGTGCAAAGAAAATACTTTAGACACCTGTGTGTGGCAACCCTGCAAATTTTCACAAAATCAGAGACAACCTACTCTGCTGAATGCCTCCATCACTGTTTGGTCTTCATATTTTCAAGCTCATATCTTAAGTAGTGTCCCCCTCTGTGGACTTTATTTTCCTCTGCTATGCTTCTCAGAAAAACCTGTCAGCTTCAATTGAATATATGAAACAACCTCGCTTGATTAGGATATATCTGCCTCTCTTGATTAGGATGAAGATAAACTTTGTATAGAACAACCAAAGGTTTGGCTTGACTACTTCAAAGCTCAGACACTCGAATGGAGGAAAATGAAACAAGAATGACCAAATTAGGCAAGATTTTGAATTTGGAATGTCATCTCATAACTGACTGATGCCTCATTCATACCCTATCATGACAATTATGACTATAGGATGGGTAAGTACATTGAATCTCATCACTAAATGACTCATCATACCACTAACCTATCATTTCCCAATGGATTCTGACAAATTTCAGCTCAATTGACAAGACGATTAAGAAATCGTGCTTTCTTAGCGCCCATTGTTGAGATTGCAACAAGATGATGAGCTTAGTGGAAAGAAGTCGCCTTCACTAAGTGGGCCCGCAGGCTATTTTTGGTGCACAATCTATTTTTAGACTATGTCTATTTTTAGACATGTCGATCATATTCTATGAGTTGTAGGATGCTATTTGTGGATGGTTGGTCAAGTTGGAAAAATAGATGGAATTCTATTTTAGACATAGTAAGCGAGAATGTTGTTTTTATATTGCCCTCACAAAAATAGATATGTAAGTGTGTATTAGCTCTTAATAATATTTGGACTATAAACATTATCTTATTCTCTTGGAACACTTCGATTAAGTGCCATGATTTATGAAGGCGTGAAGGAATTACACTATTCACGAGGGTTAAGTGGAGCTATTGCATGGATACTTTAGTTAGAACTCATGTGTGAGTTTGGTGGAGTTATTGAGGTAGTTGGTGGAGTTGTGTTGGGATTTAATTGAGTTAAACATAGTTGAGCTAGTTGTATCTAGTCTAAGCTGATTGATACACTAGTTAGAGTGGTGTGAATTAATTATTAATTAATTCAATAATTATTAACTCATTAATCAACTAAAGAATACATCAATTAACACTACAGAGTGCATGGGCCAGTTTCGGTGGAGACCAATGAAGAGGTAGGTGAAAGAGCCGGTGTGACTATCATTGTGACTATCTTGTTGCATGATTTGGCTGAGTAGTTGGAAATGCAAATGAGGATTGCGTGAGCAAGTCTGAACGAATTCGAGTTCATTTAGAGCCATTCTTGTTAGTGATTACGCAGTCGTAATTTAGCGAGGTGGCGGTGGAGCATGTGTTTTTCTAGATCGGACTTTGATTAGTGTGTAGCAATTGGAGATTATGCGAGAGCTTGTGAGAGCTTTGTATGATGATTGTTACCACGATCTCTATGACATATAATATACGGATATTTGGGGGTTTTCGGCTTTAAGCTTTCCTGGCTCTTGTGTTCATTTGTGTGAATGTTTATGGTTTTAATGTGTGCATGCAATTGTTTTATTTACGCAATTAATGATCAATGGTAGAAAGGTCTTGTATTGTGCATGAAGCAAAATAGTGTGTGATCGAGAGGAATCTCGGATGTATAACATATCAGTTATATAAATTTCTACACCTGATGTATTTCTCCTAGTTTTCACTATGAAACTATTAGCGCTTTTGTAAGCGCAAATCAACTTTTTGAACTAACGACGCTACGAAAATGTGGATTCTTGGCTAATTACTGATTTTGACCAAAACCTTATGGAATAGATCTAAATGGAAAATATGAGTATTTGACTATGAATGGACCTTTAAAATACTTTATTTGTACTTAATGACTGACCTTTGAACTTGTGAAAATATAACCTGTAACCCAAATCCTAAAATGACTTCTAAACCTATTTTGAAATCATGATAAAAAACGGAAATTAACTTAATAATGTTTTTTAAATTTTTTTTTTTGGTTGATAACGGTGGCTCCACTTGGGATAGTGTGCCCCTGGCTTAATTTTAAAATAATAGTTCTAGTCATGCTATCTATTTTCTTGATAAAAAAGAAAAAAACTTTGAAATTTCCAAGCTTCTCAGCTCTATAATGGCCTTCACCTCGGGCTCAAGCTTGCGATTTAGCTTGTATTTCTTATGAGAAAAAAAACTCATAAAATGGAATATGTACAATGACATGAATGATCAATCGAGATTTAGGAAGAGTAATGCTTTAAAAACACACTTCGTGTGAGGTCCTCCGGCATATGGTTTTCCATCCATGTCACGTAGTATGTAAGTATTGTTCCCATGAAAAGAAGCTACCTTGAAAGTCCCCTTTCTAGCGAACTTACCATGTTTGTCTTTCTCTTCAATTACGGCCTCCCATTTAAATACACCATCCTGAATTTGAAAACTTTCCTCTTTGATCTTCTTATCAAATGTCCTCTTGATTATTTTTTGAGATTGTTGTGTGCTATTATAAACTTCATTTCTCTTCTCTTGGAAGCTATTGGGCGATTGATTCTCCTTTGGACTACATTTGGTTCCTCTTCTAACCCTTGGAATCGGCTTCATGACTGGTACCCCCTAGAGATGTAGGAAAAATAGCCTTAGCCCCATATACCAACTCATATGGTGATGTTTTAATTGACCTTTTTGTACATATCCTATCAGCCCATAAGGTATACTTCGACTTCAAATGCCAAGCCTTCTTATTCTCTTGAAGCTTACTTTTTTAATGATCCTCACAAGAGCTATTGTTAGAATATTCGGTAAGACCATTCCCTTGTGGATAGTATGCGGTGATAGAATACCCAAGAGTAATATGATATTGATGACGGTGAAATCGACTTCTTAAACTTAAATTCTTGTGCATTATCAGTTATAATATTCATACAGGAGCAAGCCCAGATATAGACAAGATATTATTTTCTAAAAGAAAATATATAATCACGGAATCATTTGCTTGCCTAGTTGGAGATTGCTTAAATCCATTTGGTGAAGTAATCGATTGCTATAAGAATCCGGTGATGCGACCTAATGATGATGGATGAATCTCTCCAGTAAAATCTAGCCCCCAGTTGCTGAAATGGTTCCACATAGATAGGAATTAAAGGTAAAGGTATAAAGTTTCTTCTTACCCTCGAAAATACGTCATTCATGGCGAGGCAACAATCTTTTTTGAACATCCTTAAACATTGTAGGCCAATAATACCCTTCTCTAAGAATATTATTCTTTGTGGCCTTCCAATAATGATGACCTCCACAATCTCCTTTGTGTGGAACTCTCAATTACTTTAGTAGCCTCCTCTTCGGCAAGCAAATTCGGCAAAATTCCGTCGGTATCTTTCCAAAACATATTTACATCAAAAAATAAAATATCTCAATGATTTTAGCTTAACAAACCTTCAGTTTAGACTTTGTTAGATCAGCGGTGCTTTATGATGTTGTAGGACAAAAACAACCATCTTGTGCAATCTGAAGTGATGTATTTTATTCAATAGGGACTAGTTCTTCTTCCTCATAAAATTTCTAAAATTTCTGCAATTAAATTTATGTCAAGATAGTCAAAGTTTGAGCGTACTTCATCGACTTTTCTGGTACCCGCCCTTGACCAATTTTTTGGCTTAATCTCTATATCATACTCGACCAATTTAGCAATCCATTTTCCCCTCTTACCACCGGGATCAGCTTGAGTGAGGATGTCTTTCACAACACTATTAGGAAAAAAAGCCACAATATGAGAATCTGAGAATATAAATTTTGAAATCTTCGATAGCCTTCACGAAGGCATGAGCACAACTTCTCTGATCGTATATTTCGGCTTAGAGTTGGCTAATGTCCTACTAAAGAGTAAATTGGGTACTCGATACCTTGATGTCCCTTTTGTATGAGAACTCCGAAGTGATAGTATTTTCGTGCAAAGTAAAAACCAAAAATTCCTTTGAGAAATATGGAGTGATCCCAATATCGATTGCTTGGTAAGTGCCCTTTTTGATCTCCTCAAATGAGTTTCTTTATTTTTTGTCCACTTAATGTCAACTCCCTTCTTGACATCCTTGTTATGTCCTTCCACAATCTCATCAAAATTAGGAATAAATCACCTTATAAATTTACCTTTCCAAGGAAAGATTGAATCTCCTTCCTAATTCTTGGAAAATCCCTGTATGAATTGCATTAAACCTATTTGGATCAATCTTAATCCCATATTTAGAAATGATATGTCTAAGTAATTTACTTGAAGTTAAAGTAAAAATACTTTTGGGGGGATTTAGAGAGATGACAAACCTTCTACACTTGACATAATTCTTTCTAGGTGTTTCCAAGTGATCTTATTCCCTCCTTGAGAACACTATTATATCATCAAGATAAACAACCACCACCTTGTCCTTCTCTTCAGAAAAATAAATATCCATTTCCTACGAAGGGTAGCTCCTCGCATTCATGAGACCAAATGGCATCTTGGCGTACATAGAAGTACCCCATGGTGTATTAAAGGCTATTTTTTCACGACAATCAAGATGTAGAAATGTCGATTATAACACGAAAAACCATCAAGCATAGAAATTCTTTGAGAACCAAAAATAGTTTACAAATTTGGTCCATCTTCGGGAGAAGGATAATTGTCCTTGAAAAGGGCTTTATTCAAATTTGAAGTCGATACATATTCTGATTTCTCCACCCTTTTTCTAAACGGAACCAAACACCGTAATTTGAAAATACGATTGGGATAATGATTTTGGCATCAAGGGATTTTGACCTCCTTCTTAATCAATGGCATGAGAAGTGGATTAATCCTTCTCAACTTCTTCTTGAAAGGCTTTTCACTTTCTTTATGGGAATAGTATGTTGAATAATGGTAGGGTCATATTCTTTAATCTGACTAATTCCAAGCAAACAAATCTATAAATCTCTTCATCATAATTCTTGACTCCTTCAAGAAGAAGCCATCCCCATGTGGAGCCTTGTTAGCCCCCTATAAATATTTTGACAAACGGGGGGCTAAAATGTTGTTGAGCCTTCAAGGAAAGCATTTCCCACGATAACATCATCCTTGAGCCTCCTTGTGCCTTTTTCCTTTGTCAAAGTCCCCTGCGGTGATTTCCATCATAAATCCTCTACGTTGTTTGTAGAAGAATGCCCAAGGCCTCCTTTTCCCTCTTATTTCATTCCCCCCTAAGCCTTTGTTTTCATCCTCTTGCCTCTCCTTTCTAAGTTACACTTACCCTTCAAATCCCCTTCAAATTCTACCCATATCCATTGTTTGGGCTGATTCACCCTCTATCCCTCTATCGTTCCCCTTTCTAACCTTTAAATCACATTCAGAAATGGGCCCAAAACCCACTTTATAACTTTGCAATGAGTCCTAACCCTCTTTTCCCCCTTTACGAACCATACAATCGCATTATAAATCATTTAATACTTATGCGATTGAATTCACTTCACTTCCCCTCCATAACCCATAGAACTTTATAATAAAAACTCTATATTATAAAGACCCGCGTAACCACTTCCCTTTCCATCCCTACCATACATTATTATAAAACTTTATTATAAGGTTTTATAACCCCGCCCGTATTGATGTAATCGCAAATTCCTTTCAATTGTGTGTTTTATGTGAAGTGTTCCGATCATCCATCACAAATATTTGCGATGTGATTGATCACGTCTGAAGTCCTCGCACCATCGCTCCGACCTCCGATCTCAATATCGCAATCGCATGTTGTGTTTTAAATGTTACGATCATCCATCAAAAATATTTGCGTCACGATTGATCACGTCGCAAATATTTGCGATGCGATTGATCGCGCCCCCGCTCCCCGATCTCCGATTGCGATAGACACTCGGTCCCACCACTAAATTCCTCCGCCTTTCATAACAAACCCCTTTTTCCCTTGTTAAGGCGGCCATCACCATTCATTTACAGGTTGATCCGACGGCCCGGAGGCTATCTGTCCCCTCGGTGGTCCCCGCCCTTTTCTCCATAAACCATCCGGTTTCTATCGCGCACCACCTTTCGAAGCGAGGTGGTATTTTCCGATAGGCCGGCAATTCCATGCGACATCGTGCATGGCGGAACGCCTATTTCAAAACCGCCTGCTCATCGCGCATTAGAAAATTTCAACACGGGATGCGTAGTGAAATGCACGTGCCGCAGGTTAGGCACGATTGATCCAACGGTGGTCGCCTCGCGAGCGCGCATGGGTTAATCGAGAAACATACGTACCCTCACGGTCCCACATCCCATGGCTCCGCTTCATTGTTTTTCCACCCATTTTTCTTTGTAGTTCCTCCCAGTGAAGACCTTTGGGCCTTTACACTATAACTCTTTCTTCTGCCACTTTCCACTTTGTTTCTCCTTTAGCTCTACCACCATTCCTCGCCTCCGCGACATTTCTCCTACCTTTTGCACGGGTTTTGTAACGAGGTCTATTGTATTATGCGAGATAGCACAAGGAGTCGTTTCAACATTTTTCAATGGAGACCAACAAAAAGAAAGAGATTCAAAGAGGTTTGATGCCCACTACGGTACAATTAATATTTTGACCCGCATTCAAAGGAAAAGGCGCGATTTAGAACCGACACGCAAGGGGTCATATCCGCATTTAATATCGGCGGGGATGCATTTCTCCGGAAGGGAAATTTACCTACAACATTACTCATATCTCCTCGAGCTGCGAAGCGGTTAATTATCTTCGACGAGCTTCTTAATCTTGTGGACGTCGGTTATGGAGGAATGGAGAGACACACGGAATTTTCCATCCAGTTCACTTATTTCGAAGGCTACCACATAGTACCATTGGTCGGATTTCTTGAGAAGAACACACTTGAAGTTATTAATGAGACTTATGGACCACGCTCCCAGTACACGCGAGTTAATGAAGAGCCATTTTTGCGGAATGGGCATTCGACCTACCTCTCCTCTGCCTTAATGAAATTCATTTAATAGATATCAACTACCATTGTTATTATTTTCTCCTATAAGAATTTCGAGAACATATTGAAATGAGGTTGTTGAGCCGTTGTTGTCGATTCTTTTCTTCAGTATAGTTAGAGGATTCATTTTTGTTGTTAGAACGGTCTTGGGGGGAAGTAGCCGGAAGTAGTCGTTTTGTAGTAAAGAATTTGGGAGGAGAAAGTTTGGATTCTAATTAGCCATTGAGCTCGGAGTGTATGTATTGGTTTTGCATCGATTAATCAAGCACATTTCACGGGATCCTGGTCCCCATTACTATTGGTGATGTTTCTGACTCTGGCTATTACATTTTCATATTGTTTCATTTTCTGCGCTTGCATCGAAATATGGTATATGATTTACCCTTGTTAGGTACCCTATGTCTCTACTCTCCTTGCCTATATGTTTTACGCTTTATGTGTTATGCGAGAGTGAATTCTGTTAATTTAACCGGTGTAGTGGTTCCATATGCTACTAGGCGATGTATGAATTAACGGAGTTTCTTGCTTGGATGTTTCCGTAGTGTCAAAGCATTGAAGGTTCAAAGTCCTTCTCACGATCTATAGACCACAGCTTTGTGTTACTTATCTCTGACTCCCTTGGAGCATGCTAAAGCTGACTGGAGTTAAGTGACCTCACAGTCGGATCTATAAGCCCTTTGTCTCTCCTTTTGAAAGTTGCTTTGAGTATGTCAGTCAGTCTGAGTTAAATGACCTACGACTGATCTGTAAACAATTGGGTTACTTTCCTTCTTTCACCTTCTTTCCTTAATTTTCCATCCCATCATCTATCTAAAAAGATCCTTTAGTGTAGATGACTTTCCCTTGAAAGCTTTGGCTAGTTGTTGCATGTAATTCTCCTTTCATGACTCCATAGCCCAATGGATGGCACTCTCTTAACCTATCCTCTTTGCAGCGAGAAACATCCTACTACTTTGTTCCTTTTCTCCCATTTCTTTCTCGGTCTATGATCTCATGACAAACCCAACAACCAACCAAATGATTTTAAACCCCCTTTTGTGCTTCATAACTAGCCTAACATCTTATTTGAGTTTCAAAGATATATCATTCCTTGTTGTATTGGAGAGTCCCTCTCCTAGGGTCGAGCTAGATCCTAGGGCTGCAAGGGTTTTGATGTTGTCTCATATTTTAGTCACACAAATCTGGCAAAACATGGGAACCCCAACATAATGGCGACTCATTTGAGAATACGAGTGCATTTTAGCTTACGTATTCTTAGGCGCTCAAAGACCCAAAATATACGGTTAGATTGGCATTCAATTGCTAATGGTGAAGCATCTTGCTTCAAGCATTCGTATGCATCCACACGGCGACTCCACCTCTATGATCCAAGACACGATGACTCCTTTGGTGGAGGACTACCGAACTAGTTGAAAAAACAATAACCTTCTTTGCAAAAGCATCAATCGAGACATGGGCGAGGATACAAAGTATAATGCTTTGTATGATCGATTCAATGAAATAGCGGAAATGTTTGTAAAGTCTTGAAATATTACATGGCTAATCTGAATGCAAATGATGATTATTTAGAATAGCCCATGCCTCTCTCCCAGAACAAGAAAAAACTCGGGACCTAGACGATGAGCAAGACATGTATGATGCTCGGGAATCTATAGAAGACGAAGAGAAGTGATCGATGGCCCCTTTTTGATTTCTTGTCTTGTGTTACGACCGGAGAATGTCAAGACCTAATAGAAAAAGCTAATGGGAACGGCTGCCTTGAGGAAACAAGGGACCACATAGGAGGCGAGGAATGCGATGTGGAAGAAGAAGGCTCAAGATAACATCCCATCTCCCAGGTCAGATAACACAAGAGAAAGAGGATTCTTTTGCTCTTCGCTCATGATGAGAGGAAACCCCTCTACCGACGAGGAAGAAAGATTGATCGGATATTAAATTAGCAGTCCACCTCGGGGAAATAATGTATAGATCACACACTCTTTCCCATTCATCTTATGAGTTTTATAATCTGAGATCCGAATGTCCTATGTGGATCGGGGACGAAGAAAAGACCTGTGAAAATCGAGAAGGTTTGGTGGGTCACATTACTTCTGAGTTATGATTTTCCTATTTATGATCTGTTTGATGATGAGTGCTTTCCAAATGGAAGCGAGAGCTTGTAGGACCATCATCCTTGGAGTTAAACGGGAGGAGCCAACGAGCCAGCAATTTCGGAAAGCTGACCGAAACAAATTGACCTATCTGCCAATGCGTGGAGAAGGCTATGATAGTATAATAGTAGATGAAGATTCTTGAATCTCCGTGCACTCTACTACGGATCATCGGTGAGGCGGAAACCAGCAGCCTCCCCCTTTCAGAAGATGAGGAGGAAAGCAAAGAAAGAGATTCTTGAGCAAGATGAAAGAAGACTAGGCCTTCTCTTGAAAAATAGAAAGCAATGGAACGAGCCCACCTTTCCGAGAATACACTGACCTTCTCACGAGCTCGACACCTCGGGCGAGGAATATAGCGGCGAGCTCCGGGAGGATAACAACGCCGTATATGATGGATCCTCGAGTTCATAAAATGAAAGAAAGATGAGGAGATTCTCTTTCTCAAGGGAGTCCTATTCTCCATCCGGTGGAAGAAGAGGAAATCTCGGTTGAAGCACCTACCGAGATATTGATAACCGAGGTATCATTTCATGATCCTTATGTAAATTTCCTACACACATTTGAAGAAGCATCAAGGTCTTTTTGAGAAGCATGTTGCAAATGAGAAATTTTCAAAATATGTAAACAAAAAGAGTGGGAGCTGCCCCGCCTATCTAACTGCTCAAGGAGCTAGCGAGAAGGACCGACCATACCAGGATCACTTGATGGACGAATTTACATTGGAAGAAAATGTTTGTAAAGCTAGACTTGTAAATATTCTAGTTGAAGTAGGGTAGGTAGGAAAAGCTAAATAAAGCTCGGTCTGTGAGCATTTAGTTAGTTGTTTTAATTTCTGCAAAGTCCGACAAATTAGAACTGAGTCTAATCTTGGCTTATTTGTTTTCAATTCTGTCTTAGAATGTAGAGAAGAAATGCGCTGGAACGGACTTCATGAAGATATTAGATTAGGTAGAGAAACATAACCAAGTTCAACGGAGTCTAATGCGGTCTCATGGAGCAATAAGGGTAGAAATAGAATAGGTTTATTTTCTTGTTTTAAAAAATAAATGATGTAAAGATACTGTAAGTCTAAATGCACCCGAAGAAAAAATGTTAGGACTATAGTGTGGGTAGGTAGTTGTTTGGGAGAATGTTTACACCTTTGATGTAATGTCTTCATATTGTAGCGAAGTGATCTAAAGAAATGAGGATGTACCAAGCGGCGGAGCATGCGACCTACACCAGATTTATCCTGCGAATTCTTGACTCCTTCAAGAAGAAGCCATCCCCATGTGGAGCCCTTTGACTAGCCCCTATAAATATTTTGACAAGAAAACGGGGGGCTAAGTGTTGAGCTTCAAGAGGAATGAATTTCACGATAACACATCATCCTTGAAGCCTCCTTGTGCCACTAATCGCTGTCGGAAATACCCTCTACACTTTGATTTTTTCATCATAAAGCCTCTTTGTTGTGAAGAATTCCCGGAGGCCTCCTTTTCCCTCTTATTCATTCCCGCACAAGCCTTTGTTTTCATCCTCTTGCCTCTCCTTTCTAAATTCCCCACTTACCCTTCAAATCCCCTTCAAATTCTACCCATATCCCTTGTTTTGAGTACAGTTCACCCTCTATCCCTCTATCGTTCCCTTTCTAACCTTTAAATCACATTGAAATGGGCCCAAAACCCACTTTCTAACTTTGTAATAGGTCCTAACCCTCTTTTCCCCACTTTCGACCATACAACCGCATTATAAATCGTTTAAACACATATGCGGCGGAATTAAAACCACTTCCTCCATAACCCACAGAACTTTATCGTAAACTCTATATTATAAAGACCCCACCGCTAACCACTTCCCCCTTTCCATCCCCGCCATACATTATTATAAAAATTTATTATAAGGTTTTATAACCATAGCTTATTGATCGCAATGTAAATTCCTTTCAATCGCGTGTTTTATGTGAAGTGTTACGATCATCCATGTAAATCTTGCGATGCGATTGATCAAAATCGCAAGTCCTCGCACCATCGCTCCGACCTCCAATCGCAATATCACAATCACACATCTTTGTGTTTTAAATGTTCCGATCATCCATCGCAAATATTTGCGATGCGATTGATCACATCACAAATATTTGCGATGTGATTGATCGCGCCCCCGCTCCCCAGATATCAGGTGCGATGGCCACCGTCCCACCACTAAAGTCCTCCCGCCTTTCATAACAAACCCTTTTTCCCTTGTTAAATCCGAGCCATCGCGGTTCATTTACATGTTGATCCGACGGCCCGGAGGCTGTCTGTCCCGGTGGTCCCCGCCGTGCACTACTCCATAAACCATCCGGTTTCTATCCTGCCTTTCGAAGGCGGGCGGTATTTTCCAATGGGCCGGCGATTCCATGCAACATCCGATGCGTGGTAGGAGCACTATTTCAAAGCCGCTTTTTTGCTCCGCCAGCGCGTTAAAGTTCGGCACGGATGCGTAGCGAAATTCACATGCCGCTCGATTTGGGGCAGTTTATCCAACGGTGGTCGCTGCGACGGTGGCTGATAACGTGGAGTTAATCGAAACATCGTGCCTCACGGTCCACATCCGTAGCTCCTCTCTAAATTTGAATAAATGTTAAATTATTCACCGAGATTATCACGATCACACACTATTTGAGCTTCATGCATAATACATAACCTCTTCTACTATTGATCATTAATTGGAAATATAAACAATCGCATGCGCACATTAAAACCATAAAACGATCACACATATAAACACAATATTTATGGGAAAGCTTATGGTTTGAAATACTTATTATATTTCATAGTATTATCAATAGTAGAAAATTATGGTACTCAAGCTATTGTGATCAAGACTAATCTCGATGAATAATTTAACGATTATTCAAATTTCTACATGTATCGGAAGCATTATTGATCATTGGAGCTTAATTGCAAGACATTGAAACGGTTAGGTTTTGTGCTGGTGGAATTCGAATTTGCGATAGTGTTTTCTTGGTGTCAAAGTTGAGATGTCTTTCAACGGATTGCGATTGAGTATGTCCTTGAGGGCAGCTCGAATTATATTGCATGGAAGGACGGATGGAGGTGGTGCTAGATGACAATGGGTTGAAGGAGTTCATAGATGCGAGAAATTTCAGCTTCTACTTCTGCGATGTTGCCATACTTGGCTGTGGAAAAGACAACAAAGTGTCGGAAGGATTCTATTGGAGGGCGTGAAGGATCACACAGTGTCCAGCCTTCTTGGTAAGGCTTCTCCATTCTTGATGTGAAGCCTTGACGGTCTGTTCCAACAAAAGCGACCGGAGAGTTGGCGCTCAAGGATAAGCCTTCCGAAACATAAAGATGGAGAAAGGCAACGGTATGCCCAAGTACCTCACGAAGTTCGACCAATGCGAGGATGAGAGTGGAAGTGTGGGGTGAGCGGTGATGATGAGAGCTTGGTGAGCTTGGCTCTCCTTGGGCTTACGAAGAGTTGGCATTCCTATCGGGACTCTTGTCAATGGTCGGGAGAAATTTCAAGGATGGGAGCGACTTTGGTCGGATCTTGTGCAAGAGGAGATAAGGCGGATTACAAGGGATGGATCTTCATCCAAAGAACTGCGATGAAGAAGGGAATTTCACTTTGGATGCCAAAGAAAAGAAAGGGGAAGAGCAGAAATCTTCTCAATCCGGTGCGAAAGGCAAGAAGCGGGGACATTTCCAAGGTGAAGTGCCTTCCTTTGTCACCATCGCAAACAGTATGCCACAAATTGTCCGCGAAAGAAGACAAATAAAGCGGTACTTTGTGGATCTGCGAGCGGAGAGGCCTTAGCCTCGCATTTTGAAACTATATTTTCCACGATCGCATGCTTGGTCTCAAGTGTGATGGGTTAGGTGTGGTTTATGAACCGGTGGTCGTCTTTTCACATGACGGGGGGAGATCGAGATTTGTTTGCCGGTCTGGATGAGAAAGATGCTTGGAGTGCACATCGAGATGGGTGATGATGGTAGATACGGTCACGACCGATATCGGTACCATTTTCCTTTGAGAGGGAGTACGAGTAAACCTTTCGTATTGAAGGAAGTGATGCATGTTCCGGGGATTGAAGAAAAATCTTATCTTTGTGGCGATGTGAGAAGGCAAGGGATGATGTTATCTTTAGCGAGAAGAAAGTCTTTCCTACGCGAAAGGCAAGCTGAGTGAGACTGGAGGATAGGGGTTTGAGTTAAGAACCTTTATCAATTATAGGTAGATGGCATGGGGAGCAATGGAAGGCAAGGCGAAGGAGTGGTGAGTAGCCGGGATGATGGCGGGTGGCACGGAGATTGGGCCACCTTCACCATGGAGCTTTGAAGATCTTGTAACCCAGTTTCTCTTGGGCTTCTAAAGGAGTACTCTTGCGCGATCGAGATCAATGCAAGGGATTTACCTTGGGAAAATTTTGTGAAAGCCACCTTTCACGAGAAGGATGTCGCGCCACGATGATCCTTGAGAGAATTCACCATGAGACGTGTGTGGACCTTTCATTAGCCGTGACAAAGCACGTTATTATGTGATCTTTGTTGATGATTTTCTCGTAAGTGCTGGATCTTCTTCATGCGAGAAGAAGAGTAGAGACATACTCAAAGGGATTACGTGAGTTCAAGGCCGGTTGAGAAAGAATCGAGGAAGCCGAGGTGAAGGCTCTTAGGAGCGACAATGGTGGTGAATTCATCTTGGAGAATTCAAGGACTTTTGCGGCGCGAGGAATTCGAGAGAGAGCTCATAACACCTCATAACCCACGGCGAACGGGGTTGTTGAACGGAAGAACGAGAAGAAAAAATCATGGGTCTTTTGCCATGAGGCGATGTTGCACGATCGGGGCCTACCCATACACTTGTGGGTTGGGGGCATGCAATATCTTGTAGTATATATGTGTGCAGCAGATTGTCCTCACAAGATACTTGGCATGAGTACACCAGGAGACGACTACACGGTAGAAGCCCTGTCTTCCATTTGAGGATTTTGGTTCACCTGTTTACATTCATGTGACAAAGGATGCCGGGAAGAAGGCTGGAACCTGACGGGGAGGGTTGGGGTTCTTTTTTGGGGTACACTAATGCGCCCCACAACTGTCATGTGTATTTTTCCGAACGAGTCACAAGGCTGACATTGTGCGATGGGATATCAAGTTCGGGAGAAAGCCATGAAGTGTTCGCTTGAGAGGGAACCACACTTGCATGCGGGATGAGGCTATTGGTTCTGGATGACCTCGGGATGTGGATCGGCCACAAGAGAGGTTCATGGAGTGGAAGAGACCACTCATGCGGCGCCAGCCATCGAGAGGGCGGAAGTGCACTACGAGAAGCTAAGCGAGCGCTCCAAGATGCGAGAGAAAGGTTGTAGGAGCACCTATAGCACGGCGGGAATGAAACCGATCCACTGATCGATACCTTGGATACATGGCTCTTGTGAGCAAGTGTATCATGTGAAACCATCCTCTTTCGAGAAGTTTTTGGAGGATCCCGCATGGGTAGATGCCATGGTGGATGTAGAATTTGCTGAATAATGATTAATTATCCCATGAGACTATCTTGATCACATACAATTTGAATTTATATGCAACACATAATCTCTTCCACTCAACCAACTCGAGATCATCACACATGCGAGTAAATCAAGCGATAACACATCAAATCATCATACACATTAACCACAGTATGTATGGGGAAAGCTTATAGCTGAAAACCCCGCAGCTATTGTGTATATTATAATGGATAAATCAAGTAACAAACTCGGTCTGATACTCCTCTAGAGTACTCGGTACTTCTCCTTCTGATTACTCACAATCTAGCTCGAGTTTTGAACAGTTCTTGGTTCAAAACTCACCCTTGATACCTTGCCTCTATTGCGTGTTTCAATGATATGGGATGGCCTCTTTGCTAGATAAACCACCCGGCCTGAGCTGAAATCCTCATGGGCTTACTCCACCTATTTGTGTGTTGCAAATAGCAATAGTATAGTCACAAGGCGATAGCTAACTCCCACCCTTTCATCTACCTCTTTCCTTCAGTCTCCTTCGGCCAGTCATGTATACGTAGTGAAATGATGTGTTCTTGATTTAGATAATGAGTTACTAATTAATGGATAAATAATATTTAATTCACTCCACTCATAATAATTGATTAGCTAGTTAAACTAATCTCAACTAGTTCAACTAAAAAATAAACGAACACGACTCCACTATCATCTCATTAACTCCTCCAAACTTAAACACTTCGAATTCAAGGCGAAGTCAACCATGCATGATGCCATCAAACCCTTGGGAACCACGTGATTCCTCTGTCGGATGCATGAGCCACTTCGTAGCTCGGCCCAAAGTGCTCCAAGAGAATAAAAACATTGTTTATAGTCTAAATATTATTAAGGGTAAATAATATTTGACTTCACATTTAAGGAGAGAGCGGTCTAAAAATAGACTTCAACCTCTTTGACCTCAAAAATAAAGTCTCATCTATTTTTACCAACATGACACATACTTCAAGAATCTCAAGCTGAATCCACAATTCATCTTTTGCATATGTCTAAAAATAGACATAGTCTAAAAATAGATTTTGCGTCGAGAATTTGCCTGTGGGCCCACTTAGTAGGCGACTTCATTCCACTAAGCTCCATCATCTTACGCATTCTCAACCTCCCTCTCGGCAAGATATGGATTATACGCAGCCCTATCCTACCTCGTGGAATTCGAACTTGCTCCTGGTGGCGCCTTGATCGGGATGTCGGCATCACGGTCCTCAGGTGGGAACATGAAAGCATCATGATTCTCCCATTTGAACACAATCTACGATATGATGCGATGTCGATGTGTTTGGACCTATCATGAAATCTTTGGACAACCAAGAGTTTAATGCAACTTTGGTTATCACGAGTAGATCCAGCACTTGTGGAGGCTCCAAATGCAACTGAACAATCTGCGAGGATCTTCCTCATCAATAGCCTCGCATGCGGCTTGAGAGCTAAGTGCCATGTACTCGGCCTCTGTGGGCGAGTGCCACGGATCTTTGTTTCTTTGTACCGAGGGAAGCTAGCACTCGACAATCTTTGAAAACTCCTCTAGAAGTGCTCTTAGGTCCGTTGGACTCCTTGCCCAATCTGCATCGGTGAAACGGAAAGCTTCGCTCCATCCTCTGTCACATGCCACTAGACCATATCTAGATGTGCCTCTAATATAAGCCTTGATACATGCTTGCACCGCCTTCCAAAGAGCTTAGTGAGCTTAACCATGTACAAAAAGGCGGTTAGCCCCCATAACCTCATATCGGGTCGTAACGTGACGGATACATAAGCGACCCCACCAGCGTCGATAGACGGTACAGCATCCACTACTACTCTGGCGAAGTAGCATCCTCCTTCCTCCAACCACGAGGAAGAGGAGTGTCGGCAAGCTTGCAGCCTTGCATGTTGAACCTCTCGGAATCTCTAGGAGCATACTTGCCCTTTTGAGCTCTGCTCAGTCCTCACATTGTATTTGCCAAATCTCCAATCCGGGAAATAATGAAGGATGCCCAAGTCAGCTATCTCGAACTCTCGTGCAAGATCCTCCTTGCCGCCAAGTATCAGCGCTCATCGCCAGTCAATTAGATCATCTACATACGGTACGATGATCAACGGCTTCCCCTCCACCACAATGCGAGTACGGGGTTGGATCCGCCTCACACTCTTGGAGAATCCAAGCTCGGTGAATGTTGTCTATCCGAGTGTATAGCACGAGTGCTTGCTCAGCCCGTACGGTGCTCTCTTGAGTTGGCACACATGCGACTCACTTCTTGAAGATCTCAAAACCTTCGAGTTTGCTACATATACACCTCTTCCTCAACTAACTCCATTGAGGAACATAGTCTTCACATCATCGATGAATGTGCCACCCCATCTGTATTTGAAACCGAGATCGTCCGTATGAAGAGTACCTTGCGGCAATTGAAAAATTCTCCTCATAGTCAATCCCCCTCGATACGCGAAAAGCCTGGGCGACAAATCTCGCCTTGTACTTCTCCACACTCATTAAATTTTGCTTCACCTTGTGAATCCACGCCATTGAACCTACCAATGATTTCCCAACCGTCTTGGGACAATATCCCAATACGCATTTGCGACGATCGAATCATATTCTTCGATCTGGCAGCATCATACATGCGGGAGTTCCTCCTGACTTCCTCAAAGAGGATAAACCCCGTCACAAACACATTGACTCACAAGAGCCATGTATCCGGTGTACCCGATCCCAGAATTGTGTTGTCTGTCTGTGACATCTTGTAGGTAGTCCTACAACCTTCTCTGCATCTTTGAACGGTCGCTCGGCTTACGCTGTGCGCATAGCCTTCCGATAGTTGGCGCCACGGGTGGTTTCTTCCACCTCTCACCGAATCTCCTCTTGTGGCTGATCCCGTAGCTCCTCCTTAGGAACTAATAGCTCCTCATCTGCATGCAAGTGTGGCTCCCTCTCAGCCGAACAACGCAACTCTCCTCACACGAAATTTTATATCCACATCGCACAACGATCTTGCGGCTATTCGACAAATACACTAGATAGTTGTGAGGTGTATCATTGTACCCCACAAATATTCCAACCTCGGCGAGTTGGATCCGGCTTCCTTCTCGCATCCTTCGTCACATGCATGTAGACGGAGAACCAAAAATCCGCAAATGGGAAATATCGAGCCTCTTGCAGAATAAGCCTCCTCCGGTATACTCATGCCAAGAACCTTGTAGGAGACAACGGTTCTACACATACAACTATTTGTGTGCATGCCTCATCCACGAAGTAGAAGGGTAGGCCACGATCATCTGCTCCACGCCGTGCGACACCCACGATCGTTACGTTCTTCCGCTCGACCACCCCGTTCGCGTTTGTGGGTTATGGGGTGCGATGAGCTCTCTCCGAGCATCCCATACACATTAACGCCGGGGCTCCTTGAATTCAGCGAGATGAATTCACAGATATCAGGTCAACGAAACAATCACCTTCTTCCCCGACTCCTTCTCGACCGGTGCTAAACTCACGAACTTCGCGAATGTATCGCTCTTCTTCTGCATCAGAAGAAGATCCCGGCCTTTCGAGAGAAATCATCGACAAAGATCACATATTACGTGCTTTGTTGTCGAAGCAAGCGAGAAGGACCACACACGTACGTGAACTCTCCTCAGGATCGTCGTGGTGTGACTATCCTTCTTGTGAAGGTGGCTTTCACATACTTCACAAAACCACCCCTTGCAACGATACGAGAAATTTGCGCCCAGAGTGCCCTTCAGGAAGCCCGGTGAAATCTCTTTGCGGAAATGTTCAAGGCTCATGGTGAAGGTGGCCAATCTCTGCCGCTACCTGGATTAGCCCTCATCATCCGGCTCACCACTTCCTCTACGCCTTACATGCCATAGCTACGCGACCATCTACACCGCAGGCGATAAAGGTTCTTGGTCCGAACCCCTATGTTTCGAGGTCTCCGGAGGTAGTCTTCTTTGCGCCAGAAGCTTTCCTTGGCCGAAGGCCACATCGCCACCCTTATCCTCCGAAACATCGCCACGAGAAATCAGGTTCTTCTTCCAATCCGAACACGCATGACATCCTTGAAGACAAAGGGTTTACCATACTCCCTCTGCAAGGATGTAGATGCAGGTACGATCTGCTTGTATCTACCATCATGGCCCATCTCGATATGCACCCAAATCTTTGTCCTCAGTCTGAGAACAACTCCCGATCTCTAGTCATATGAAATGATGCACCGGCTTGTCCAAGAACCATACGAATCCCGACGCAGAAACCAAGCATGCGATCGATGTGAAAAGTCAAGCTCGAGCTGTGAAGCCAAAGCTTCTCCATCTATGAATCTTCCGCTTTCTTGTTCTTCTTCTTCTTTGGACAATTGGTAGCATAATGTCCGTGATCATGTGATGGCTCTTCACTTTCGCCATATCCTACTTCTTTCCTTGCACCGAATGAGAGGTTTTCTTACCCTTCCCCTTTCTTTGCTTTGGCCACCAGCGCCGATTTTCTTCATCGGCTCCCTTTGATGAATATCCATCTCGAAGTAGTCCTCCTTATCTCCTCACACATGAGATCCGCCCAAGGCGCTCCCATCGCGGTAGCTTCTCACGACCATTGAGGCTATCTTGATATGAGTGCAGACCTTCGGAATACCAAGGAGAACGGTCGACCATGTCCTCTTCATCGACGATTACCCCCACACTTCCCCGGCTCATCTAAGGTGAACTTCGTGAGTGTTGGCGATCTTAATATACTCCATATTGATGTTCCTGAGCTTATCTTTGACCGCCGACTCGCTGATCACTCTTACTCTGGAATCGTCCAAGTGAATCTTTCCACATTAAATATGGAGTAGCCTTTCCATGCGAGTACGGAATCTGATATGATCCTTGACGCCCTCAACGGGGATCCTTCCGACACTTTGCCATCTTCTTTTGCCATGCATCGACTTCAGCAGGATCAGTGGGCTTTTGGACATCCGTATCTACGAACTCCTTCAGACCATTATCTTCTAATACTGCCTCCATGCGATCCTTCCATGAAACATAATTCGAACTGCCTTCAATAGCATATTCGAGTCGCAAACCGTTGAAAGACATTTTCAACACCGGCACCAAGAAAACAAAACTGCTGCAAAATTCGAATTCCACCTCAAAGCTCAACCACTCTAGATCTGTGAGAACAAATTATTTCTAGCACAGAGATTGACTGCAAGGGGCGTTTACTGGATATATCACCTTTCAAAGAAAGGATGGATCCAGAGGCTACCTAGCCCGCATGCAGACTTTGTCTACTGAAATAAGTTTGTAATCACTGTGATGATCAATCTCTGCTTCAATAGCTTTGATACCATGTAGAAATTTGTTGAATAATGATTAATTATCCACCAAGACTATCCCGATCACATACAATTCGAATTTATATGCAACACATAATCTCTTCCACTTAGATCATCACACATGCGGAAATAAAACAAGCGATAGCACATCAAATCATCATACACATTAACACAGTATGTATGGGGAAAGCTTATAGCTGAAAACCCCGCAGCTATTGTGTATATTATAATGAAGAAATCAAGTAACAAACTTAGTACAATACTCCTCACAAGTACTCAGTACTTTCTCATACAGTTACTCACAATCTAGCTCAGTTTTGAACAGGTTACTGGTTCAAAACTCACCGCCAATTGCCTTGCCTCTATTGCGTGTTTCAATGCTATGGGATGGCCTCTTTATATAGATAAACCACCAGCCTGAACTGCGTAATCCTCATGGGCTTACTCCACCTATCTGTGTGTTGCAAATAGCAACAGTATAGTCACAACTGATAGCTAACTCCACCCTTTCATCTACCTCTTTCACCGGTCTCCACTGAACTGATCATGCACTGTAGTGAACTGATGTGTTCTTGAGTTGAATAATGAGTTACTAATTAATGAATTAAATAATATTTAATTCACTCCACTCATAACTAATTGATTAGCTAGTTAAACTAATCTCAACTAGTTCAACTAAAATAAACATAACACAACTCCACTATCTGTCTCATTAACTCCTCCAAACTTCTGCCACTGAAGTCCAACTGAAGTCAACCATGCATGATGCCATCAAACCCTTGGGAACCACGTGATTCCTCTATCATATGCATGAGCCACTTCTGTAGCTCGAACTGAAGTGCTCCAAGAGAGTAAACTGTTGTTTATAGTCTAAATATTATTAAGGGTAAATAATATTTGACTTCCCGGTTTTAAGGAGAGGCAGTCTAAAAATAGACTTCGACCTCTTTGACCTCAAAAATAGAGTCTCATCTATTTTTACCAACATGACACATACTTCAAGAATCTCAAACTGGAATCCCCGAACCATGCTCCATATGTCTAAAAATAGACATAGTATAAAAATAGATTTTGCGCCAGAATTTTCCTGTGGGCCCACTTAGTGAAGGCGACTTCATTTCACTAAGCTCCATCATCTTGCTGCATTCTCAATAGTGGAAGAGTATGATTCGATTGCCAAAAATAGTGCATGGGAGATTGTCCCAAGGCCGGAGGAAATCAGTGGTGGGTTCGAGATGGATCTACAAAGTGAAGCAAGCAGCTAATGGGAGTGTGGAGAAGTACAAGGCAAGATTTGTTGCCCGAGGCTTTTCACAGATTGAGGGGATCGATTATGAGGAGACCTTTGCACCTGTCGCAAGGTATTCTTCCATATGAACGATTCTTGCTCTCTCAGCGCAGATGGGGTGGCACATTCATCAGATGGATGTGAATACTGCGTTCCTCAACGGAGTCATTGAGGAGGAGGTGTACATAGAGCAGCCCGAAGGTTTTGAAATCTTCAGCAGTGAGTCGCATGTGTGCAGGCTCAAGAGAGCGTTGTATGGGTTGAAACAAGCACCTCATGCTTGGTACACACGGATAGACAATTATTTCACTGGACTTGGATTCTCCAAGAGTGAGGCGGATCCTAACCTATACTAGATTGTGGTGGAGGGTAAGTTGTTGATCATTTTACTTTATGTAGATGATTTGATTTTGACGGGTGATGAGCTGTTGATACTTTCATGCAAGGAGGATCTTGCTAGAGAGTTTAAGATGAAGGACTTGGGCCTCCTTCATTATTTCCCTGGCATTGGAAATTTGGCAACGCAAAGGGTGGACTATTTGCTCTCAGGGTAAGTATGCTCAGGAGATACTGGAGAAGTTCAACATGCATGGCTGCAAGCCTGTTGATACTCCTCTTCCTGGTGGATGGAGGAAGGAGGATGCTACTTCGGCGGAGGTAGTGGATGCCACTGTTTATCGACAGTTGTTGGGGTCACTTATGTATCTGTTCAATACACGACCCGACATATGCTATGCAGTTAACCAGCTTTCATAAGCTATGGTTAAGCCTACCAAGCTCTTTTGGAAGGCGGGGAAGCATGTATTGATATATCTCAGAGGCACATCAGGATATGGATTGTGGTACAGACAGTCAGATGAGGTGAAGCTATGTGGCTTCACAGATGCAGAATGGGCAGGAATCCCAACGGACAGAAAGAGCACATTTGGAGGGATTTTCAGGATCGGTTCGATAGCAGTTTCTTGGTACAGCAGGAAGCAGAGATCCATGGCACTCAGTTCAGCAGAGGCCGAGTATATGGCAGCGAGTTTGGATGCATGCGAGGCTATATGGATGAGGAAGATCCTGGTCGGGTTGTTCGGTTCACACTTAGAGCCTACTGTGATTTATTGTGATAATCAGAGTTGCATCAAACTCTCGGTTAATCCAATATTTTATGATAGATCTAAACACATTTAAATCCGATATCATCATATCAGAGATTGTGTGCAGCGGAAGGTCATGTTACTTTCATACATTCCTACGGAGGATCAGGATGTTGATATCTTGACGAAGGCGCTCACCAGGAGAAAATTCGAATACCACAGAGGCAGGATAGGGGTTTTAGATAATCCATATCTTGTTGAGAGGGAGTGTTGATAATCAAACAAGATGATGAGCTTAGTGGAAAGAAGTCGCCTTCACTAAGTGGGCCCACAGGCTATTTTTGGCGCAAAGTCTATTTTTAGACTATGTCTATTTTTAGACATATGGATCATGTTCTATGAGTTGCAGGATGCTATTTGTGGATGGTTGGTCAAGTCGGGAAAAATAGATGGACTTCTATTTTTAGACATAATGGGCGGAATCTATTTTTAGATTTCCAGTCTAAAAATAGATATGTCGAATATTATTAGCTCTTAATAATATTTGGACTCTAAACATTATCTTATCCTCTTGGAGCACTTCAGTTCGAGTCACGGATGTGGCACATGCAGCTGACAGAAGGAATTACGATATTCCTAGGGTTTAGTGGAGCTATTGCATGGTTGACTTCAGTTAGAACTCATGTGACAGAGTTTGGTGGAGTTGATGAGACAGTTAATGGAGTTGTGTTCAGTTTAACTTAGTTGAGCTAGTTGTATCTAGTCTAACCGATTGATACAATTAGTGAGAGTGGTGTGAATTAATTATTAATTAATTCACTAATTATTAACTCATAAATCAACTAAAGAATACATCAGTTAACTTCAGTGCATGGACAGTTTCAGTGGAGACCAGTGAAGAGGTAGGTGAAAGAGCAAGTGTGACTATCAGTTATGACCATACTGGTGCATGAGTTTGCACCACACATTGTTGGAGATGCCAATGAGGACTGCGCAGTGCGTACTAGAGGGATTCAAACTTAGATTGGGCCATTATTCATCTTGGATTGCGCAATAGAGGTAGGCTAACAGGTGGAGCATATTGGAGCATGTGTTTTGTTAGATCTGAGCGTGTGTAGTGTGTAACAATTGGAGATTGTACTGAGAGCTTGTGAGGAGTTTGTACAATGATTGTTACATGATCTCTATCATTATAATATACAGATAGTTGGGGGTTTTAAGCTTTAAGATTTCCCATAAATACTGTGTTTATATGTGTGATTGTTTATGGTTTTAATGTGTGCATGCGATTTTTTATATTTCCGCAATTAATGATCAATAGTAGAAGAGGTTATTTATTATGCATGAAGCTAAAATAGTGTGTGATCAGGATAATCTCAGTGAATAATTTAACAGTTATTCAAATTTCTACATCTGCTTCATTGTTTTTCCCTGTTTTTCTTTGTAGTTCGCTCAAGTGAAGACCTTTGGGCCTTTACACTATAACTCTTTCTTCCGCCACTTTCCACTGTTTCTCCACTGCTCTGCCACCATTCCTCCACCTCCACAGAATTTCTCCACCACTGCCCGGGTTTGTAACAGGTCTATTGTATTATGCAGATAGAACAGAGAGGCCGTTTCAGCATTTGCCAGCAGACCAACAGAAGATATTCAAAGGGATTTGATGCCCACTACTGATGCAATTAATGTTTTACCCTGCATTCAAAGGAAAGGGTGTAGTTTGGAGACTTAAGCACGCAAAGAGTCATATCCGCATTTTAATATCAGCAGGACGCATTAATCCAGGAAGGAAATTTACCTACAACACTCCTCATATCTCCTCGAGCTCTGAAACGATTAATTATGCTGACAAAGCTTCTTAAAGACTGTCTGGACGTCAGTTATGGAGGTATGGAGAGACCTGCAGATTTTCCATCCAGTTCACTTATTTTAGAAGGCTACCACAGAGTACCATTAGTAGGATTTCTTCAGAAGAACACACTTGAAGTTATTAACGAGACTTCTGGACCATGCTCTAGAGTACACACAGTTAATGAAAAGCCATTTTTGCAGAATGGGCATTCGACCTACCTCTCCTCTACCTTAATGAAATTCATTTAATGAATATCAACTACCATTTTTATTCTTTTCTCCTATAAGAATTCCCGAGAACATATTGAAATGGGGTTGTTGGGCCATTATTTTCCAGTTACTGCTGTTGTAGTTAGAGGGATTAATTTTTTATTGTTAGAAAAGTCTTGGGAGGGAGTAGCAGAGTAGTCGTTTTGTAGTAGGCTGGGAGGAGAAAGTTTGGATTGTAATCAGCCATTGAGCTCAGTGTATGTGACTGGTTTTGCATCAATTAATCAAAGTACATTTCAGAGGATCCTGGTCTATTAATATTGGTGATGTTTCTTGACTCTGTTTATTACATTTTCATATTGTTTCATTTTCTGCTGGCTTGCATCAAAAATATGGCATAGGATTTACCCTTGTTAGGTACCCTATGTCTCTGCTCTCCTTGCCTATATGTTTTCTGCTGTATGTGTTATCTGAGAGTGAATTCCTGTTAATTTAACCAGTGTAGTGGTTCCATATGCTACTAGTTGATGTATGAATTGCTGGGTTTGCTGCTTGGATGTTTCCTGCTGGTGTCAAAGCATTGAAGGTTCAAAGTCCTTCTCTGATCTACAGACCCTGGCTTTGTGTTACTTATCTATGTTTTCCCTTGGAGCATGCTAAAGCTGACCTGGAGTTAAATGACCTCTGGTCAAATCTATAAGCTGCCCCTTTGTCTCTCCTTTGAAAGATGCCTTTGAGTATGTCCAATCAGGTCTGGAGTTAAATGACCTCTGACCTGATATATAGACAGAAGTTGGGTTACTTTCCTTCTTTCACCTTCTTTCCTTAATGTTCCATCCCATCATCTATCTAAAAAGATCCTTTAGTGTAGATGAATTTCCCTTTGAAAGCTTTGGCTAGTTGTTGCATGTAATTATCCTTTCATGACTCCATAGCCCAATGGATGGCACTCTCTTAACCTATCCTCTTTGCAGAAACATCCTGGTGCTTTGTTCCTTTTCTCCCATTTCTTTCTTAGTCTATGATCTCATGACCAACCCAGCAACCAACCAACCAAATCATTTTAAACCGCCCTTTTTTCTTCATAACTAGCCTAACATCTTATTTGAGCTTCAAAGATATATCATTCCTTGTTGTATTGGAGGGATCCCTCTCCGGGTCCAGGAGGGCTAGATCCTAGGGCCCCAAAGTGGTTCTGATGTTGTCTCATCTTTTGGTCCTACCAATCTGGCCAAAACATGGGAACCCCAACACAATCAAAGTTAAATTTATAGGAAAATAAATTACTCTCATCACTTGTACTTGTGATTCAAATCCTTGCTCTTGCTCCTTCTCTGTCTGTTGATCCATCAAAATGAAATGACCACCACCCTTACACCTCCTTATCACAAACTTTCTGATCTTCTGTTTGCTGATTTTCAGATTGCTGAATTTCAGAACTCTGATTTTTTGCTTTCCTCTCCTCTTCTTCTTCATTAGTCAACTCATTGAAAAGAATAGTAGAACCAAGTTCAGTATCAAGAGCATAAATTGGAAAATTTCGGGGTTTGTCTTTACTACTCACCATGTAAGCCGTTCTTGCCTCTCGATACAGTATTATTTGCTCACCAAAAATAGGAATGGTAGCATAAGTAAGGTCCATCTGCATTGTACCTTTTATTTTCGCTGCCCATGACCTTGACAACATCATACCAAACTTTGGTGGAATGTCTACTACCATGATGTACATGACCACAGTTTTATCAGGAATTTGTGTTAGACCAACAACAACATCCTTGATTAAACCAATGTATTGAACTCTTTTCGAATCGAAAGAAAACAAGTCTTTATATGGCCTAGTTATTTCTAACCCCATTTTTTCCATGATTACCTTGGGCATAAGATTGTGAGAGGCCCCTGAATCAAACATAGCATTATGCAATGTCATGTCATGAATGCTAAGGCTCACATAAAAATGAGGCACCTCCTCATTTTGTTCATCTTCTAATCTCGGACCCAAGTATATGGTTGGATGATCTTCTAATATATTCAAGGTATTAGTAGCAATTGGTTGTGAATTCAACATTTTGACAATCCTGCTTTTATATTAATTTACCTTGAAAATCTCAGCAAAAGGGACTGATATTTTAATCTTATAAATTTCATTCTCAAGGCTGAAAACAGAAACAGATTTTTCAGCTTCTTTGATAAGAGGAACAACTGGTGTATCTTTCTTACCTTCAGCAACCTTAGGAGCATCTTTCTTAGGCTGTGTTTTGTTTGCAATGTGTTAGGTCTATGTAATTTAGTAGAGTGACAAGACTAAACGCTGCAGAGACTACATCAAAAACCATTTTGGGATTCTAGGATCTAGCCCTCCTGAATCCAGAGAGGGATCTCTCTATAAGTGCAAAGATTGATTTATCTTTAAGGCTTTTAAGTATGATATTAGGCTAGTTATTAAGAACAAGGTTTTTTTGTTTGTTTGGTTGTTCAGGTATTATTTTTAATTGGATTGAATATCACAAAATGAAAGAGTTCAAAAGAGGTGAAGATGCAATTATATTGAGAAGTGTTCAGCAGATAGGATTAGTGTGAAAACAACTTTAAACCATTGGGAAATGGAGTCACAAAAGGGTTTAATTGTGCAACAATTTCAAGAGTGGTCCAAGGGGCAAGTAATCTATATCAAAAGATCCTTTAGATTAAATGATGGAGTAGAACATTAAAAGTGTTGAGAAAGTGGAAAAAGTCAATAATTTCAACAAGGATTTATCAACTTTCCATACAAGAAAATCATTTTTAAGAAACTATTTGAAACCAACCAAAGACAGGGATAACCATAAAATTCTTTGGACAAGCTTGTATTGAAGCTAACTTATCAGACAAACAATCCAGTAATCCACATGACTACTTTCAGAAGGGATGAAAACATATAAGAAAACAAAGTGCAACTTAAAATCAAGTCAGATGCATTAAAATCTAGGCTTGCTTTCAGCATACTCTTAGGGAAACCTTCAAACAACCTTTGGAGGAAGAACTAGAAGACAGGGCAAACCATAAAATTTTCTAGTTTAACTCTACTTAGCATGTATTGAAAATATCATTCAATAAATTCCTTTCAATTTTTGCACATCAAGACATGGACTAACCAACATTCCTTGATAATGTTTACACTTAACTTAAGTCATTCTTAAATACACAATTGGAGGAAAACATAAAGATAAAGCTTATTAGTGAGAGTAGGGTACTTCTAAGAGTAAATCCTAGCTCTATATTTGTTGTTCTTTATTAGATAAAGATGAACAAAATGGCATACATGAAAGGAAAAAAATTACAGTAAGAGGTACTTCACCAATGATATAGACCAGGATCCCAAAAACCAGCTTGTATATTGATTGTCAATCTAGTTACATACTTCAAGTCCAATGTTTCATCACGACAACAACTTCTCTTCTCAGCCTAACTTCTTCAATAACTTAACAGAGCTTCAGAGCTTCAAAATTTATTTACATTCAACAATGATTCGATACAACAACTATTACATTAGAAATCCAATAGCCAACCCTTTACAATGTGCTCCTTAAGGATATTTTATAAGAATATGCGGAGGTGGGATGAAAGAAAAGATCTCTAGGTTCAATTAATACAATTTAATGCTTCTCTGCCTTTGAGGGTGTTAGGGTCCCGTGATTTGGCTGATTGGCAAGCCAAATGACAGTGTAACATCAAACCAGTCTTTGGAGCCCAAGGACCTAGCCTTCCTGGACTCAGAGAGGGCTCTCTCTATTTGTGTAAGGGATATCTGTGTGTTTTCTTATTGTGTTATGATTTTAGGCTAGTTATGAAGTAGGTTTTTTGGTTTTGGTTTTTAGGTTGTGAGGGATGAAACTGATCAAAGATATAAGATAGGTAAAAATATGCTAGATCAACTGGGCTATGGGGTCAAAAAGGTCAAGAAAGCTATCATATGGTGATACAAGGCTGTTGAAGGGCCGATTTGATTCGAGGTAGAAAGGATCTTTGGAAAAATGGAATAAAATGAACATCAAGTTTGGGAACAACAAAGGATTTCAAGAATAACTAGTTTAATAGCTGACATAAACATGGTAGGGAAAACCATTAATCATGAGAAATGTAACTATAAGCTAATCAATACATAGAAATAAACATTCAAGCCACGCATAGAGATATATCACCCTCTAACTTTGGGAAATGGCTATCAGACTTTGGGGAAAAACACTTAAGACAGACAAACAACTCAAAATACTATGTCGGAACACTTGAACACAGTACTTCAAGTTATTGGGCACTTTGAAAACAAGATTGCATAGTCTTAGGCAAAGGGAAAGATCAGAACAAGACCTCCTTGGTTCAACAAATGACAATCTAATCAGTCAAAGAGAAATTTCATCGATGGTGCTATGGCTAGCCATGAGTAAGCAGGGCATACCATAAATCATACTTAGCATGCATAAAACCATGAATGAAATAAGCAACAATATCCTTAATTTATTAAAGAGCAATCAATAATTATTTAATGTGACTAAGGAAGAAGAAAACATGGAAGCTATGAAGAAACAGGAAATTTGAGGTGCCTCCAAGGGCATGTCTCAAATTTGTTCTCTACTGATCTATAGCAAGCAAGAAACATGGATTCATGAATGAAAACTAGAAAAAAAAAACAAAGAAAGAGACACTATACCATTCTACCAAGTCATGGAATCCAACAACAATCCTCTTTCATCATCCAAGAACATCCAAGAGACTATCCAAGAGCATGAGACAAGTATTTCTTCCAAAGCTTATATGACCATATATTTCTTCTATCATCAAGTTCAGCCTTTTTTACAATGAAAGCCTTTGGAATATATAGGCTCAAGTGAGGAAAACCTCTTAATTCAATTTTCACTCTCATTGGCCTATTTAAAATATCTAAACTTGTCCTTGAGGCTTTGCAAAGCCCAAGGCACAAAATATCTCATAAAATATCAAAAAATGCTAAAAGAGGGAATTAAATTGACTTTTCATAACTTCTCATGTGCAAAAATAGCTAAACGCACATGAGGAAAAAACAATTTTTAAAGGTTCAAATTTTACAAAAATACTCAAAAATTACATCAGCAAAAGGTCCCCTGACTTTCCGGCAACTTTTGGCAGCCTTCCCGATGTGGAAATGAGGCTCATGATAGTTCGTTGGAAAGATATTATTGTCTAATTTTTGGGGAAACTGGAATTTTCTCAATCTGATGCCTGGAAGTCCTCCAAAAACAGGCTTGTGTGTAAAAAACCAAAAAATAAAGTTTGGTGATAGACCGGGCAAAGTGTAGAAAAAGCGGGCATTTTTCGCCATTTCGGGGGAGAAAATGATCTTTAAATGTCCTGAAAATCGCTAAGTGTGTGCTCCTGAAATTATGGCATCCAATGATATCATTATCCTCCTTTGATGATCCCCCAAACTGAAATGGCGAAGCCCATGAGTTTTGGCCAAAAACCCAAAAATGCCAAAAATCCAAAATATGCCGAAAATAGCCCAAAATTGGTGAGCATGACCCTCAAGGGTTCTCAGCAACATTTTGTGAAGCAGAGGCCAAAATCTGAAGTCCTGATGTGTCTTTCCTCACTTTCTGCACCGGGCGCTTCCCTTTAGCCTCCTTGAGCTTGTCTTGAGCAGCTTTCAACTTGCGCCGGGCAAACTGATTTAACTTTTTATAATGCTTTGTCATTCTCCTTTGAAGGTCTAGATCCCTTTTTGCCTTCTCCAATTTCTTCTCCAAATGGTCATTTACTCTCTCAAGCCACGCCTCCTTATTTTTCTTTATCTCCTGTTCAAACAATGCAGTGAGAGGAGTAGATTGGAGAAGGGCATTTTCCTCTTCCTTTTGCTTCTCAAGGGCCTTTTTAAGCCCCATGGTTCTAGGCCTCTTTCGCTTAGGCTGATCTTCACCTTCACTTTCATCAAACTTTCCCATGATTTCTTCCAACCTTTCTTGGGCTTTGGAGGCCTCCTTCTTGTACTTAGTCGCCCGTGTCTCATAAACAGCCATATGGACACTCATTTTCCTATTTTGGATTTGCAGAAATTGATTGAAATTCCTTGCCCTATGAAGATCATCCTTCAATGCATCAATTTGGCCTTCCCTATGGATCAAAAGGTTTTCTAGAATCTGGGCCTCATTATCACTATCATCGCTTTGGACTTGGATGATGTCGAATGCACTCTCCTATTCATGACTTCCTTCTACCTTGCCCTTCCCTTTGCTTTGGGTGGCTATTCTAGTGCTCTTCCTCCTTTTTCCCTTGCTGTTGTTCATCACCACTGTGATGTTTCTGTGTGTCATCATAAGGCTATTGTTCAGCCTCATCATGAGTCTGTTGTTTACCCTCATCACTTTCATGATGTTGCCCTTCATCATCAGTTTGTTGTTCTTCATGCTGCTGCCCTTCATCCTCTCAATGCTGGTCACTTCTTTCTCCTTCTTCATGTTATTTTGTTTGTTCTATAGTAAACTTGAGCCTTTTAGAAGTAGGCCTGCTAGAAGAAGGCAAGGGGCGATGAGTAGGATATGTAGGGGATGTATGGACTGGAGGGACAATGGAGAAATCCGGATGAGTGATGAAAACATCCCAAGAGACCTCTCTCTTTTCAAGCTGATGAAGAATGATAATTTTGATGAGAGAGTGATGGAGGAGACAGGCTATTTGTTGTGAAGGAGGCCTCTTCTGGACAGTGGAGGCCATTTTCTCAATGCTCTTGTGCAAGAAGAAAGGAAGATTTAGTTTCTTGGTCCTTATGAAATGCATGAGCAGTCGAATGTGATATGCATAAATTTGGGAGAATCTTCCCTCACAAGTAAAGTAATTCATGATAATATTCATGAGAGGGGTGTAGCTGGTTAAAAGATATGAGAAAGGGAAAATAGAAGCAAAATCATCTCTGTGTTCAAGCTTTAGAAAGGGCTTGTAATCATCTAAGTCCAAATGGCTTTGCTTAAACCATTTCTCGCCAATATAGGGAATTCTAGTGGCTTTGGAGATGGATCTTGGGGAGAACTTGTAGTCAAGGCCTGCCAATTAGAAATGCTTGTCTCTGAACCTCAAAGCACAAAGGTGTGTCAGAGGAGAAAAACTCTTCACCTCTTGCACCCATTGGCAAAAATCTAAGCACCCAACCTCCTAGAAATTGAACAATACTAATGGGTGGGCATTCACTTCTTCGGTGGAAATAGGCTCATACCTCTTGTGCAATCCACTCCTACTATCCTGCCTGGGAGGCATCTTGTTCTAGATGCTCTCTGCAAAACCAAAAATGCCTCAAAAGGATTTCTTGAAATGTGTTCTCAAACAAAACTCTGCCCTCTCTGTCAATCACTGTTTGATCAAGGTGAATTTGGTTTCAAAATGTTGTGTGAGATGACCTTTTAACATAAAATTCTCTGCTCTTTCCAAAAAATTGTTTTTCCCTATGCATGCCACTCAAAAAACAGTTTTAATGGTAAGCACACAGTCAATCAAAATGTAATATACACAGTTAAAAGGTCACTGTGTTTTAGGTAAAGTCATCAAGCTACTTGTGTTTTGGTGTGAGCACAAATAGCCCTATAGCGGTTAAACAGCAAAAAATCCTCTTAACCAAAACAATGCCCTTGTATTCACTATTCCTCACCCACAGTTAGACAAGAACAACCTCCAAAAATTTTAGTAGCTTCACTCAAAACATGCTTCATAGAAAAAGAGGGCAACACTGAATTTTTTCTTTTTATTCCACCGAGGAAAACTTTGAAATGGAAAAAAACTTGTAGAATGATTACTGCTGTTTGGCCATAGGCCCACTGTTTCATTTGTTAAAAAACTTGTCTCTCCTTTTGGACACTATCTTACACTTTAAATATTGTTTGAGGGCAGTTTTTTAGGTTTTTAAAACATCAAAAGGAAACCACCATTTTTGCTATGCTCACTGCTGGGCAATCACAAACTACAACAACTCTTGTGTTTTTAAAACAAAAGATCAAACCTCCCAAGCACTTTTTCTTCCACTATTCGCTGACAGAGTTTAACTTTGTTTTACCACAATAGGGTTAACTTCACAATTTTTTAACAAAGCCTTCAATAATGTGCATATTCTGATTTGCAAGTTTATGTTAATGCACTGTTTTGATGGCAGAGTTTAGGCCTTCAACATAAAAACGACCACTTCACTTTCAACTTGACTATAACAATATCTTTCAAACCCTTGCCCCCAACATACCTTGAAAATAGATAGCAGCTATTTTTGAGGGGTTCGAGCAGCTTTGAAAGCGTTTTCAGGTGTTTTGATGGCTTAAACCATGCGCGACATGTTTAGGATGGGAGAGCACCGCGCAAAAAGACTGTTGGGTCACCTATTGGGCCGACGTGACCAACGCCTACAGGCGCGCCATGTGCAGCTACAGGCGCGCCGCATGGTAATGTAAGCCTTTGGAGAGATTCTGCCTGAGCGCGCCGTGCAATTCTACAGGCGCGCCGTGCGGTAAAAAACCCTTGGAAACTTTTCAATCTTGCTCGAAAACCTCTCCTTTGGGTAGAGTGGACAGCAAAGGAGTTGTTTGTGCTTTGGAAATGCAAAAATAGATATGCAACGGTCCTTAAACCTTTTTGAAAGTGAAAAATCCAAGCTCCCTTTCACACTTGTTTGGTGAGGTTTTTTGAAACCTTTGAAATACTTTAACGACCTCTTTGCACCAATCTTCCGACAAAGTGGAGTTGGACATTTGAAAAAGGAACATAGTGAGGACCTTTGTCTAGATGAAACAGGTTTTGTTTAGGACTTTCCAAAACTCTCCTACTACATTTTCACTGTGCTTTCTAAAACAAGAAACTCTGCCACTGCTATCTTTAAAGATATTTTCAACATGGAAAATCTGCTCAAAAATAAACCAATGATTGATGAAGCATCTTTCGCCTTTTGCAAGGAGATGGATTTACCCTTTTGAACCTTAAACTAATAATGTATGCTCTGGATTCTTTAAAGGTGATAATGCTCATTGTGAAACTGATTTAACTGTTAGGTGTCCTTTAAGTTCTTCTTCTGACTGTGGGTGCAAAAATTCAGTTGCATTTACTCATGCTTTACCATTCTCTGTTCATTTAAAGGGAACTTTAAAATCTCTCTCTTTACTCAAAATGCAGCGGTAAGGTACCTTTGACCTTTTTCATGAGGAAAATGCCTTTATTTGTAATAATGGCATGCCTTATTGGCTTTGAAAGTTTCTCTATAATTTTGAAAAACATGCCATAATCCTTTTTGTACCTTTAGGACCTGTGTATCTATTTGCAATGCCCTTTTTTGGGAAAGACTAAACTCAAGTTTCCTTTGTCTACTATGATGAGTAATTTGAAATACATTCCCTTATGAGTAGGAAGATCAATACCCTTTGAAACATAATCATCATCTTTGGCTTGTGTTATGACCCATCTCTCAATCATCAGCAAGGTTGTTTTATGTGGGTTTCAAACTGCTCTGACAGCAAACTCTGATAGGAGATAAGCCAACCTTGTTGATAGTCATAGTACTCATGTTTTCCCTTTTTTTTTACATGATTTCCCTTTTCATAGGCTTTCAACTGTCTTCTGCTGCTCTTACCACTTATCTCTTGATCAGTCAAACCTTGAAATCAGTCACTACCCTGGCCCTTTGCTTATGAATGAAGGAGGCCTCTCTTGACAAAATGCCTGATGTTCTTTCAACCTCTGTCTTGATCCAAAGAAGGATGTTTTATGAATCATACTGAAAGTGGCTTCTCTTATGCATGATGGCAGAGGTTAGTTTGAGCTCAAGACTATTTGACTCTTTTGGCCATCTATTTAACAATCCTTTATTCAATGATGATGAACCTGTTGGCTTCACATTGTAACTGAAATTATAGTGAAATCATACAAATCATTTTTAAAGCCCATTTCTTGGCCTCTGCCTTCAATCATCACTTTACTTCAGAAAACCTTAGTCACTGTCTCATTGTTTATCAAAAAATTTGTCTTACAGTCAGTTGCAACTCTTAAAATCAAACTTTGTCCATTTGCCCTCTTCTTATAGACGAAGGAGACGCTCCTAACCTTCTGCTTGTGAAATGAAGGAGGTTCTTCAGTCTTCAAACCCTCTTCTTATAGATGAAGGAGGTTTTTCAGTCATGTCATATCATCAGCCCTTTGACAGTGTTATTTTTTTTTCACTGTCCTTTCAGGCTTTGAATGTGATCACAAGAGCTTAATGAAAAACTCTCGGCTCTTTGGCTGCATCCCAGGCTCAAGATCACATTGAGAAGAAACTGTCTTCTCATGTGGAGCCAAATATTGTCTTCTGAGATGCTGGTATGCCTCTGTCCTTGAAAGATCCATTAAAACACTGTAAAAACACCTAGAATCAGTTTGACTTATGGTCCATGTATTGCTGAGACTTGAGGGTGTATTAGTGGCGCGACCTAGGGCTGTAACCAACTTTATTTGCAGAATGGGAAGGTCTGTTATGACTGGTATATAGAAGATGGAGGTTCTTTGTCTTTAGGATAGTTTTCCAAGGGAGAAATGCCTAAAGCGCCACTTCCTAACTTAGGGGAGACTTTTTGGACAGATTTGGATTGTTTCTTTAGAGCTGATGGGTAGACTAGTATGGCTGAGGCTAGGCAGGATTTGATAATGAGGTTTCATCTCGTCATGGGAGGACTGAAAGGTAAGAGGGAAAAAAGTTTATGGGTGTTTTCCAGCTGTAAAATTTGACAAATTTTTAATTCAGCTGCTATAAAACTTGGCTATTACAACTAGTCATCACCCACCAATGAAAAATATTGATGACTAATAGAGGGGCTCAACGGAGAAGTTTTCTAATATTTTCTCTGTATTAATTGGTTTTCATTAAGTATTTAGCTGCTTAGCAGATTTTGTTGACTTTAAAACTATTTAGGCAGGCTAGCAATAACTCTGGCTGCTTTAAACAAACTAACACTGACTAAGGCAATAACTATGCCTTCTTTTGATTAATTGAAATTATAGGTGGCACTTTGGTAGTTGAAAGGATATTTAACCTTTGATGTGGCGGAGGAGGATTCTTTACCGATATTTCTCTGTTTAACCTTAAAACACTTTTAATTTGCTTTCGGTCTGTGTTTTAGGCTTAACTAGCCTTTGATCTTTGTTTTGGGGTCTTCATTATTTAACACTGTCTTTATCCTTTGATATGTGGATTAAAACCTGATCTTCGGGCTTTGGCTTTAATCACCCTTTAACATTGAATCTTCATTACTGATACACTTTGTTTGCTTTGTTTACACAGGTGGCTTTCTGCTATTGGAGGGCTTCTGTTAAACCCTGGATCGTGATCCAAATGTTCTAAACTTGGATTTCATACATGCAGATCCTTTCCTTCATTGATTAAGGCACAGAATCGTCACTCTAAGCCTTTTTTTCACCTGTCTGTGACTTTGGAAAAACACAGAGAAAACATCGTTTAAAACCCTGCAAAAACACACAAACTTATTATAAAATCCTACGGAATTTGGTTAAGACTGCTTCAGAGGCTCGTGAGGGTGGAGGATCAGTGAGGAAGAATGTGGATGCAGCAGAAAAAGGGAGGAAAATCCTGGCAGAACAGGTAACTAGGTAAAAAAGGAGTTTTGGGCGCGACAGCGAACATGGACCGTTAGATTAGAATGATCAACAGTTGAGATCATTCGGTGAAACGCTTGGGAGAAACTATGGAGGGCAGTCGAATGGGAGTGATATTAAGTCAGGACCGTCTAATCTCAAATATCGACAGCTATGATTAAAAAACCGAAAATACAATGTTGTGGAGAATAGTGGTGAGGCAGAAAAACGACAGCGGTTTTCGCAAAAAGTTTTGGTGGTAAGCGATTTGCCCAAAAAAAATGCGATACAATTCATTAGCTGACACCTATCCCTTTCAATACCGCCGGTTTTGGAAAATTTTTGGGCATTAACTTCAGGGCGCAAACATTTTGCGAAACACATCGCGCACCGTTGGATGATTGGGTGCAGATCCGACGGTGCGGATCGCACGCATCGAGGGAGTTGCACGGTTAAAAAGGTATGCAGGGTCCATGGTGACATCAACAAAATTGGCGTGTAGTGGATGGGTGTAATAGGCTATCGGGTTAAGTTCGAATCGTTATATTTCTTTGATGGATGGTTACGATTGAAAACATGAGCGACTACAAAGAAATGAAGGGAAAGGGAAAGGGTGGAAGGATGGGGCTAGATGGTCTTTGATCTGTAGAGATCAATGGTAAGAATTCACTTAAAACTATTTTTGTTGAGAAGCAGAAAAATATAGAAAAGGTAAGGTTTTGAAGGAATTTTGGAAAAAAACGAGGAGAAGGGAGGGCCTACCTTTTTATAAAGGGTGGAAGGAAGGATGAATGGGAGCCGTCAGATCACGAGGATTGACGACTGAGATCTATCGATGGGGGAGAAAGAGAGGGGTGAGGTTTAAAAAGGAGAAGCAATGTGGGCCGTTGGATTTGAGAAGATCAACGACAAAGATTTCATTGCAAGATCGCATCGGCGGGAGGAAAGGTCAAAGTGGCAATGTGATGTGCCGATGCGATTGAGCGTGTACCGTCTGATCTAAGAGAGATCTACGGTCAGGATTAAATTGGTGGATTAATGTCAGAAGGCTAATGAGCGGAGCGCGATTGAATCTGGGCCGTTGGTTCTTATGAATTCAACTACTGAGATTAAATCAGAGGATCGACATCGGAAGAGGAAAAGGGAAAGGATAAAGGGAATTTTGTGATTACTGATTTGCGATGGAGAGAGGGTCGTTCGATCTGAAGGATGATCGATGGTCAGAATTTAATGATGAAGAAAAAGGCAGAATGGCAGGTTTGGAATGGGGAGCGATATGGGCCATTAGATCTGGGCGTAGCGAATCAGATCAACGATGGAGAATTGATAGGGAGATTGCATCGGCGGGAGGCAAATAACCATGTAACACAAGTAAAATGTGTTTTGCGATGAATATTTGCGATGTGATTAGTGATTTCCACCCAATCACAGTGCAGGTCAAATGTGGAAAAGGGGCTGGGGCTTAAGTTATTTATAGAAAAATGAAGGTTTTTAGGCCAAAATAAAGGTTTTTCATAGGATTTTGAGGGTTCCGATAGAGGTAAAGACGGGGTTTTAAAACTTATAAAGGGATTTAACAAGGCTTTAAAGGGGAATTTTATGATTTTTAAGGTAAGATGAAGGCTTAAGGAGGGATTTGTGAAAGAGAAAAATGGGTGAAAATGGAGAAATGAAAATGAAGGAAAATGGAGTTTTAAGCAGTCTTTCTCTTGGAAAATAGCAGGCTCTTTTAGGACTTTGAAGTGAAACAGAATTGAAGATTAACTTAAAGGGTAAAGAACATCATAAGACTTCAAAAGATGATAGGTTTTCAAAATAAACTATCTCTTGAAGGCTAAAAAAGATTTAGCCACCATTTGATGTGGAAATTTTTTTATAGGTGGCTAATAGTGGCTCCACATGGGGATTGCATCTTCTTGAAGGTGTCAAGAACTTCAGACAAATTTCTCTAGAAGCTGATCAGTGCCTTGCACTTTGTCAATATTTTTATCAGCTACTAACAGAAAATATTAGAACTTGTTACATCAGCAAAAGAATATTTCCCAAACATCTACCTACACAACCTACTTCCTAGCATTTTTTCTTCAGCAGGTGCATTTGGACTTGCAAACCTTTCATCAACATTTTATTCTTTTATTGAAAATATAAAACTATCCAAGTCTACCCTTATTTCTCCATGAACTCAGATTAAGCAGTTGAGTTCATAAGTTTCTCTACCTAACTACAATCTGTCAGGATTAGACTGTTTGACAGACTTTTATTCTCTATATTCTAAAACAGAAATTTAAAAGCAGCCAAGCCAAGATTAAACAGTCTAACTTTCTACTGATCTACGGCATAAGAAAAAGCTACACATAGACTAAAATTTGTAGAAAATGAAAACAAAATTGTGAAGGCTTAAGATCTAAAAATAAAAAAACATCCTTCATTATTTCTTCAGCTTTGTTTTTAGGCTTTTTTGAGTTGCTTTCTCTTTCTCATCTGGTTCAAGTTTTGAGTTTATTGGAACCAGTTCTTCATCAATCTCATAGGTTCAGGATTTTAGCTTCTTTGAACCTCTATTTTTCTATCCTAATCTACCTTACTAATAATCCAAGATTGAGTTGTTTGGCTGATCTAATTCACTAACCTATCAGCAGTAAATTGAAAAGCTAATTAGTCATGATTAGGCTGTATGACTAACTAGAAGTGTGTTTTTAGGAGTGGAATTTGAGCTTGTACACTTTCCGATGTTTTTTCTCTTTTTTGGTATGGGGCTTATACCTTTCTTGTTTTTATTCTGCCCTCTTTTCTCTTTTCTATTTTTTTGTATTTTTTTTTCTAACTTTGAATGCAATGATGGATGTAATATTTACAATGAGGAAAAAATAAAAAGCTTCAAACTAGTACAGTAAAAAAAAAAACTATTTGGGCATCCTACCATTGACAGGACCTCCAAAGAGTTCAGTTCCATTCACTTCCTGCAAGAAATAAGCATTGTTACCAACATTAGAATGAATGAGATAAGGGCCCATCCATAATTTATCAAATTTCCCATGTTTTCCCTTATCTTCTCTCCTAGAATCCCACTTTAAAACTTTGTCACCAATGTTGAAATCAATGGATTTTGTCTTTCTATCAAACAAATTCTTGATGTTTTCTTGCTTCTGTAATTCTCTGTTGTAGACTTCCTCTCTGGTTTGTTGAAGATGTATAGTCTGATTGATTCTTCTTGTCATATCATTGTCCTCAGACTGTACTTCTTGGATCAGCTTCATGACTGGCACTCCTAGGCTAGTTGGAAAAATTGCATCTGCTCCATAAAAAAGCTGGTAGGGTGACATTCTAATTGATTTCTTAAGTGTTAATCTATCAGCCCATAGTGCATGTACTAGCTTTGTGTGCCAAGATTTTTTATTGTCTTCCAGAAACTTCTTGATTATGTTTACCAAACTCTTATTTGAGGATTCTGCTAACCCATTATCTTGAGGGTAATGAATAGTAGAATGGCCCAATGTAATATGATATTTGTGACAGAATTCAACCATATTTTTGGATCCAAAAACAACAGCATTATCATTGATAATCTTCCTAGGACAGCCAAATCTGGATAAGATATGATTTTCAAGGAATTTTATGATAACAGAGTCATTGGCTTGCCTAGAAGGGATGGCTTCTATCCATTTGGTAAAGTAATATGTTGCAGTGAGAATCCATCTATGTTGGGTAGATGAGGTTGGATGGATTTCTCCTATGAAATCTAGACCCCACTATTGAAAAGGAGCTTCAACAGTGATTTGATGCAAGGGTAAGGGAAGCAGTTTTCTGTTGCCTTCAAAAAGTTGGCATTTGTGACAAGAAATAATCATTTTATGGACATCTTGAAAGAGGGTGGGCCAATAGTAACCAACTCTAAGGATTTTATTGGCAGTTGTCTTCCAATAGAGGTGGCCTCCACATTCTCCTTCATGGAACTCATGCTTGATCTTATCTGCATCATTCTCAGGCAAACATTTAAGCAATAATCCACTAGCATTTTTCCAATATAGACATTTATCCAAAATGTAGTAATGAACAATTTTCAACTTTAAAAATCTTGCCTTTGTTTTAGAAAAACCAGGAGGTGTATTCAAATTAAGTAAAACATATAAAATATCAGCATACCAAGATGAAAATAGAAAATGATCTTCAATAATGGGAGTTGGCAACTCCTCCTGTTCATCTAATGCATCTATCATGTTTATATCAAGAGCTTAAAAATTAGATTCAGCCATTAATCTTGCTAATACTTGGCCTTTTATGAGCTTAGTGGGCTTGATTTCTAAATCATATTCAAGTATCACAACAATCCACTTTCCTCTTTTGCCATCTGGGTCCTGGGTTAAAATGTCTTTTACAACTGAACTTGGCACAAATGTAATTATGTGGGAATGTAAAATGTAAACTCTGAAGTCTTTTAAGGCTTTGACTAAGGCAAAGACTTGTTTTTCCATGATGTTGTACTTTAGAGGTGCATCTCTCAATGCCTTACTAAAGAATGCAATTGGTTGCTCTTGTCCCTTCAAGTTTTTCTGTAATAGGACTGCAGCCACTGTGTGCTCTGATGCAAATGAAAAAATGAAAAAATCCTTTCTAAAATCAGGACTAATGAGAACTGGTGTTTTGGTTAATACTTGTTTTACCAGTTCAAAATATTTCTTTGCTTCTAAGGTCCATTTAAATCCTTCTTTCCTTTTCAGCATGTTTGTTATGTTTCTAAGGAGTTCAACTAGATTGGGTATGAACCTTCTCAAGAAATTAATCTTCCCAATGAAAGATTGAAGTTCCTTGATGTTTCTAGGATGGTTGATTTGCAATATACCATCAATCCTCTTTGGGTCTATCTTTATATTTTCTTCTGATATGATGTGTCCAAGTATTTTGCCTTCTTGGAGACCAAACATTGTTTTCTTTGGATTTAAAGATAACCCATATTTTTTTCATTTCTCAAAGACTTTTCTCAAGTGTTCTAGGTGTTCTTCATTTGTTTTGGAAAAAAAAATGATATCATCAAGGTAAATAATGATTAAGTAGCCTAATTCTTCTGAGAATGCAATATCCATGGCTCTCTCAAATGTAGCACTAGCATTCGTTGTAAAAAATTTCACATACATGGAAGAGTACACAAGGTGTGGTTGTGTGGTAAAGGTTGTTTTGATTTGATCATCAGGATGTACTAGAATTTGGTTATAACCTAAGAAGCCATTTAGCAAATAAATTCTTTTAGAACCAACTACCCTTTGTAAAATGTGATCCATCTTGGGTAAAGGGTAGTTGTCCTTCAATGAGGCTCTGTTTAAGTTCCTAAAATCAATACAAAGCCTTATTTATTCTGTATTTTTCCTAACTGACACAAGATTAGACACCCAATCTGAATATCTAATAGGGATTATAATTCCATCATCATTCATTTTCTTAATTTCTTTCTGAACCAGGGGAAATTGAACAGGGTTTATTCTGCACAATTTTTTTCTATAGGGCTTCTGGTTTTCCTTGAGGGGTATCTTATGCTGAATTATCTCTATGTCATAGGATTTTAGATCCTCATAAATCCATGCAAATGCATCATAAAATTCCTTAAACAACTCAATATATTTCAGTTTAATGTGAGCTGTCAAAGTTTTATACAGTTTGATCATTTTTTGTTTTATTTCACTGCCTATGTTACACTCTTCTACGTCAGTCTCAACAGGTTCCAGTCTCAATTTTTTGGCAACATCATTAAAATCAAACAACTCTTCTAATGGGACCAGTCCTTTTGGCAAGTTTTGAGTGTTAGATTGCAACATCTTTGAATCTTCTTTTTCTAAATCTGCACTAATTTCTGTTGTATGTTCAAGTTCATGAGCTAACAGATTTATATCAGCAACCTCTGGAGATTTTACTTCTTCATCAAGTAGATTTTCTTCAGTAGGACAATCATTTTCATAATCTGAATTTGAACTTGGTAGCTCAAATTCATTTCTGGACTGTAGGAAGTCTTCTATTTGTTTATCTCCATCAAACACTTGCCAGTATTTTTCATTGTTTGGGACAGTTGGTCTAAATTTGATTTGGGCGATGCATTGTTTGGTTTCATAAGGTGTTATACAAGTTCTAGCAGCAAAGGCTAAACCATTAGCAAGGATATTTTGGTTTCTTGGGACAAAAATAAGTTGGAATTCATAAAATGTTTTCAATAAATCAATGAAATCATCTCTATAGGCTCTAAGTCTGGGGTGTTTGGCACTATATTCCCCATTCACTTTCCTAATAATCAACTCTGAATCCCCATGAACTTTTATCCTTTTGGCCCCTAATTTTTTCAATAAGTGTAGGCCTAAAAGGAGAGCTTCGTACTTAGCTATGTTATTTGAACATGGAAAGTTTAACCTGTAGGACTGCCCTTCAACATGATTGTTCTTAGTGTTATGTATCCATATGCCTTCTCCGACATTATTCTTTGTACAAGAGCCATCAAAATTCATACTCCAAAGAGGACTGTTTTCAGAATTACTAGTTTGACTAGTATCCTCTTTATCTTGTGTGTTTTTAGTTTGTTCTTGTAAATTAGCACCATGTTGAAATTGGTTTAGTTCCTCATGTTCTTCTTTATGTTGAGGATTCTTCTCTTGACTCTCAAAGTTGGAAACCAATGGATGACTGTTTTGTAGCTCTAGACCTGTGATTTGTTTGCTGTGATTTTCTATTTTGGCAAACTGTCTTGATGCTTTTGTCTTGTCTTTCTCCTTTCATGTGTCTTCCACTAGGTTACAGTGAGAAGTGGCCACTAGATCAGTTAAGGTTTCTTTCTCATTTGATATTTCATGATTGAAGAGAATAAATGAGTCAAGGCTTGTATGCACAGAATAAAGAGGAGAGTTTTCTGGTCATTCTTGGCTACTGACCATGTATTTCATATGAGATTCCTTATAAAGTCTTCTGGTTTGATTAAAAATAGGGATAGTAGCATATTTCATATCCATTTGCATTGTTCCTTGTAACTTAGCTCCCCAAGATCTTGATAACAACATATCATACTTGGGGGGTACATCAGCCACTATAATATCCATTACTAAACACTTGGCTAGAATTTGTGCTAAGTTTACACAAAGGTATTTGATCAAACCTAAACATTTCACTCTACTGGAGTCAAAGGAGTATAGATCTTTGTATGGTTTGGTGATTTCAAGGCCTAGACTCTCTATTACTGCTTGGGCATGAAGTTATGAGAGGCCCCTGAATCATGCATGGCATTGTGTAAAATTTTGTCATGAATTTTCAAACTAACATAAAAAGGAGGAACTGTCGCTTCTTGGTATCTTCCCTCAATCTTGGGACCAAATAAAAGCTCTGGTTGGTCATCATTGAGGTTGACAGTGTCATTATTTTCTCCTATGTTGAAAGCTTTCAAAATTTGTGATCTATATACATCTTGGGTGACTAACTCAGTGAGGGGAACATAGATTTTTATCTTGGAAATTTCTTGTTCCAAACTAAAAGGCATCTAAATTTTTACAAGTTTGTTTCAGGCTTATTAATCATTACTTTATCAGCAAAATTAGTTTGCTGCTTTCCTCTATTTACATTGGTCAAAATTGTTTTAATAGGAGAACTAGCTGAGATGCTAATGCTGCTAAGGTCTGCACTCTATTTTTCATTCATTTGAGTGCCTTTCTCTTTGTTTTTATCACAACTTACAACCACTGTTTTGCCCTTTTGTTTAATGCTTTTGGGTTTGATCACAGGGCTGTTTTTTGCATAATTTTTATAGGTTTTAGTTTTGGGAGTTTCCTGATTCTTTTTACTCCTAAGGTCATATTATTTTGGAGTCTCTATGATGACATTTTCTAGCTCTTGATAATGACTTTCATCTTCCATTCTTCCATCATCATAAGGTGTGTATAGACCCTATTTCCTATTGTAAGGAACATCAAAAGAATCATTGACTACTCCCAACATGTTTATGCCATCTTCCTTTGTTTGTTCAATTGTTTCTTCAACCTCACTTACATAGTTTTGATGAAAAGGAGGGATAATCTCCTGATCAGAGTCTCTTGGTATATTTTGAGGTTGATTTCTCTTGAAATTCTGATTTTGGTTTTGAGATTGATTTCTGTTTTGGGGAGCTGATTGGTTTTGACTAGCTTGTGTTCTCTCAAGTATGCTCATGTTTTTCACCATTTCCTCCATCATTCTTTTCATTTCAGAGTTAGTTGTGGAAGGTGCAGATTCCTCCCTAAATGATACTTTCTTCTCATTCCTCATCCTTGCTCTTTTCTCCATCAGATTTACTTCCACAGCTAAGGCTCCTTTCTGCATATCTTCTAAAGTCAAAGGATCTCTTTCTCTCAGCTGATAGGCCATTTTAGGATCAAATCCTTCAGGAAAATTGTTCAAGGCTAAGCCTTGTGGAGGTTTCAATTCTAGGGTAGGGCATTATATACACTATTGAATCTAGTGCAATAATTTTGAACACATTCCCCAGTGTTTCTTTTGAGGTTATTATAATCTGAAAGTATTTGGAGAGGGTTTTTCTTGACTTCCCACTTGTTTAGGAATAAATGATGTAGGGCTTGGCGGTCATTAATATTGTTAGGGGTTAAGCCTTTGAACCATTTTCTTGCTTCTCCCCCTAGACTTTGAGAAAATAATCTAAGTTTGATAGTTTCATCATCAATCTCATTCCTATCAAAATAGTCATTCATCTTGTCCACATGTTGTGAAGCAGCAGTAGCACCATTGGCATCATAAAATGGTATCTTAGACTGATAGTCCTATGGAAGATTGACTAAAGGTAAAGGAAGGACTAGGGGAGCATACCATGTTGCCATGATAGGAGGTTGTGGGAAAAATGGGGGGTGTACAGGTGGAGGATGTAGAATGGGAGAAGGTTGATGAAATGGTGTGGTTTGAACAGTGGAAGTGTAGATAACAGAAGTGAATGGACCAAAAAGAGATTTTTGAGAAGATCTAGGATGAGAGAAACCAAAATTATGAAGGAAATGCAAATCAGGTGGAGTAGTTTATCTGCTACCAGGATGTTCACTTCTATCTTGGGATGAAGGTGAAGGCTCAAAATATATCTGATCTAAATCCTCAAGTGACCTAGTTCTGAATGGGTTTCTTAAGTCAACTTGTGAATTTTGTAGAGCTGCAAGGTTTTTAGGGACAGAATTAGCTCTCTAGAGTGACCTAACAATAGTTGAAGTTTTGGCCTTAGGAGATTTCCTAAGGATTCTTTCAGGATTATCAACTATCTCAGGAGGATTTGGATCAGGATGGGCTCTAGTATGGACTGTTCTAGAAGCCACAATGTTGTGTTTTAGACCCACTAATAAGAAAATTTTAACCAAATATGACAATATTTAGGAGGCAAATTGATATTTAGCAAGAAAATTTAATCTTGAAAGTATTCTTAAACGGGTTTGTATGATTTTATGATAGTAATGGGTTTCCCAGTGAATTCTTTAGGTCTGTTTAGGATTGTGGAGTCACCAGGTGGAAATTTTTAGCTTTAGAAGGTAAAAATTTTTATGGTCCACCACCATTAATAGGTTTGAATAAAAAAGAAAATCAGCAGGCCTACTGATCTTCAGTGGAGTCACCAGGTGAAGAGTTTTTACTTGATTTCAAGGATTTGAAAATTTTTCACCATCAACAATCAAAATCACTCTAGGTAGAAACTTAGTTCATTGTTGAAAATGGGATTATCTGAGTTGTGAAGTTATCTATTACTTCAGAAAGTCCCCAGTATGGTCGCCAGAGATGTTAGGTCTCGGTCATTTAGTAGAGTGACAAGACTAAACACTGAAGAGAATACATAAAAAACCACTTTGGGATTCTAGGATCTAGCCTTCCTGAATCCAGAGAGGGATATCTCTATAAGTGCAAAGATTGATTTATCTTTAAGGCTTTTAAGTATGATATTAGGCTATTTACTAAGAACAAGGTTTTTTGTTTGTTTTGTTGGTCAGGTATGATTTTTAATTGGATGGAATATCACAAAATGAAAGAGTTCAAAAGAGGTGAAGATGCAGGTATATTGAGAAGTGTTCAGCAGATGGGATTAGTGTGAAAACAACTTTAGACCATTGGGCAATGGAGTCACAAAATGGTTTAATTGTGCAACAATTTCAAGAGTGGTCCAAGGGGAAAGTCATCTATATCAAAAGATCCTTTAGATTAAATGATGGAGCAGAACATTAAAAGTGTTGAGAAGGTGGAAAAAGTCAATAATTTCGACAAGGATTTATCAACTTTCCATACAAGAAAAGCCTTTTTAAGCAACTGTTGAAACCAACCAAAGACAGGGCTAACCATAAAATTCTTTAGACAAGCTTGTATTAAAGCTAACTTATCAGACAAACAATCTAGTAATCCACATGAATACTTTCAGAAGGGATGAAAACAGATAAGAAAACAAAGTGTATCTTAAGATCAAGTCAGATGCATTAAAATCTAGGCCTGCTTTCAGCAAACTCTTAGGGAAACCTTCAAACAACCTTTGGAGAAAGAACTAGAAGACAGGGAAAACCATAAACTTTTCTAGCTTAACTCTACTTAGCATGTATTGAAAATATTATTCAAGAAATTCCTTTCAAGTTTTGCACATCAAGACATGGACTAACCAACATTCCTTGATAATGTTTACACTTAACTTAAGTCATTCTTAAATAAACAATTGGAGGAAAACATAAAAATAAAGCTTATCAGTGAGAGTAGGGTACTTCTAAGAGTAAATCCTAACTCTATATTTGATGTTCTTTATCAGAGAAAGATGAAAAAAATGGCATACTTGAAAGGAAAACAATACAATAAGAGGTACTTCACCAATGATATAGACCAGGATCCCAAAAACCAACTTGTATATTGATTGTCAATCTAGTTACATACTTCAAGTCCAATGTTTCATCACGGCAACAACTTCTCTTCTCAGCCTAGCTTCTTCAATAACTTAACAGAGCTTCAGAGCTTCAGAATTTATTTACATTCAACAATGATTCAATACAACAACTATTACATTAGAAATCCAATAACCAACCCTTTACAATGTGCTCCTCAAGGAGATTTTATAAGAAGATGAGGAGGTGGGATGAAAGAAAAGATCTCTAGGTTCAATTAATACAAGTTAATGCTTCTCGGCCCTTTAGGGGCTCAACGGAGAATTTTTCTGATATTTTCTCTATATTAATTGGTTTTCATTAAGTATTTAGCCGCTTAGCATATTTTTTTGACTTTAAAACTCTTTAGGCATGTTAGAAATAACTCTGGCTTCTTTAAACAAAATATCACTGACTAAGGAAATAACTATGACTTCTTTTGATTAATTGAATTTATAGGTGGTGCTTTGGTAATTGAAAGGATATTTAGCCTTTGATGTGGTGGAGGAGGCTTATTTACCGATATTTCTCTGTTTAACCTTAAAACACTTTTAATTTTCTTTCGGTCTGTGTTTTAGGCTTAACTAGCCTTTGATCTTTGTTTTGGGGTCTTCATTCTTTAACACTATCTTTATCCTTTGATCTATGGATTAAAACCTGATATTCAGGCTTTGGCTTTAATCACACTTTAAAATTGAATCTTCATTACTGATACACTTTGTTTTCTTTGTTTACACAGGTGGCTTTCTGCTATTGGAGGGCTTCTGTTAAACCCTGGATCGTGATCCAGATGTTATAAAATTGGATTTTATACCCTATAGATCCTTTCCTTCATTTATTAAGGCATAGAATCATCGCTCCGAACCTTTTTTTCACCTGTCAGTGACTCTAGAAAAACACAGAGAAAACACCATTTAAAACCCTACAAAAACATACAAACTTATTATAAAATCCTGCAGAATTTGGTTAAGACTGCTTCAGAGGCTCGTGAGGGTGGAGGAGCAGTGAGGAAGAACGTGGATGCAATGGAAAAAGGGAGGAAAATCCTGGCAGAACAGCTAACCAGGTAAAAAAGGAGTTTTGGGCACGACAACGAACGTGGATCGTTAGATTAGAACGATCAACGGTTGAGATCATTCGATGAAATTCTTGGGAGAAAATATGGAGGGCAGTCGAATGGGGCAAGATTAATTCAGGACCGTCTGATCTCAAATAACGACGGCTATGATTAAAAACCAAAAAGACAATGCTGTGGAGAATAGTGGTGAGGTGGAAAACAGGCAGCGGTTTTCGAAAAAAATTTGGGTGGTAAGAGGTTTGCCCAAAAAAAATGCAATACGATTCATTAGCTGACACCTGTCGCTTTCAATACCGCTGGTTTCGGAAAATTTTTGGGCATTAACTTCATGGCGCAAAAATTTTTCAAAACGCGTCGCACACCGTTGGATGATCGGGTGCAGATTCGATAGTGCGGATCGCACGCATCGAGGGAGTTGCACGGTTAAAAAGGTATGCGAGGTCCATGGTGACGTCAACAAAATTGGCGCATAGTGGATGGGTGTAATAGGCTATCGGGTTAAGTTCCAATCATTAGATTTCTTTGATGGATGGTTACGATTGAAAACAAGAGCGACTACGAAGAAATGGAGGGAAAGTGAAAGGGCAGAAGGATGGGGCCAGATGGTCGTTGATCTTTAGAGATCAACGGTTAGAATTCGTTTAATTTTTTTTTTTTGGGAAACAAAAAATATAGAAAAGGTAAGGTTTTGAAGGAATTTTGGCGAAAAACGAGGAGAAGGGAGGGCCCGCCTTTTTATAAAGGGTGGAAGGAAGGATGAATGGGAGTCGTTGGATCATGAGGATCGACGGCTGAGATCTGTCGATGGGGGAGAAAGAGAGGGGCGGGGTTTAAAAAGGAGAAGCAATGTGGGCCGTTGCATTTAAGAAGATCAACTGCGGAGATTTCATCGCAGGATCGCATCGCCAGGGGGAAAGGGCAAAGTGGCAATGCGATGTGCTGATGCGATTGAGCATGGACCGTCTGATCTAAGAGAGATCGATGGTCAAGATTAAATCGGTGGGTTAATGTCGGAAGGCTAATGAGTGGAGTGTGATTGAATCTGGGCCGTTGGTTCTTGTGGATTCAACGGCTGAGATTAAATCGGATGATCGGCATCAGAAGAGGAAAATGGAAAGGATAAAGGGAATTTTGCGATTTCCAATTTGCGATGGAGAGAGGGCCATTCGATCTGAAGGATGATTGATGGTTAGGATTTAATGATGAAGAAAAAGGTGGAATGGTGGGTTTGGAACGGGGAGCAATATGGGCCGTGAGATCTGGGCGTAGAAAATCAGATCAATGGTGGAGAATTGATCGGGAGATCGCATCGGCGAGAGGCAAATAACCATGTAACACAAGTAAAATGTGTTTTGTGATGAATATTTTTGATGCGATTAGCACTTTGCACCTAGTCACAATGCAGGTCAAATGCGGAAGAGGGGCGGGGCTTAAGGCCGAAAGGGGCTTAAGGCCTTTATAGAAAAATGAAGGTTTTTAGGCCAAAATAATGGTTTTTCAGAGGATTTTGAAGGTTCCGATAGAGGTAAAGACGGGGTTTTAAACCTTATAAAGGGATTTCACAAGGCTTTAAAGGGGAATTTGATGATTTTTAAGGTTATATGAAGGATTAAGGAGGGATTTGTGAAAGAGAAAAATGGGTGAAAATGGAGAAATGAAAATGAAGGAAAATGGAGTTTTAAGCAATCTTTCTCTTGGAAAACAACAGGCTCTTTTAGGACTTTGAAGTGAAACAACATTGAAGATTAACTTAAAGGGTAAAGAACATCATACGACTTCAAAATATGATGTGTTTTCAAAATAAACTATCTCTTGAAGGCTAAAAATGATTTAGCCACCATTTGATATGGAAATTTTTTTATAGGTGGCTAACACAATGATAGGCACATTTCTATTTCTGAGATTGTATTATTTTTGCATCTCAATAATAGCATGTTGATACCCCTTTAGATAATATTATGTTTCCTCTCCATGATTACTTTGGTATGATTGATAATTTTCTTCTTTTGTCAAGAAAATTCCAGACATTTCCTCATCAAAACAGTGAATAGACTCTTCAGGAATTTCAGGATCATCTTCTTCATCAACCAAATTTTGTTGGAAAGGAGGTCTCATTGGAGGATCGGGCTGCTTATTTCTATTTTCCCTTGGCCTTTGTTGATTCCGAGGTCTCCTAAACTGAGGGTTTCTAAATTAAGGTTCATGTTGTGCAGGAGGAGCAGAGGTATTTTCTGCTCAACTTAGTGTTCCTAAATTGATGTCATAAATTGTCAACGAGGGCTAGTAAACTGTTGAAGTGAAGTGCACTATATGTGCCTAGGTATCTTCTTCCTACTTCGTTGTGTTTAACGTTTTTATAGTGTTTTTGGTTTTGTATTTTTGTGTTAAGAGGAAAATAACTAGATTTTTGGCAAAGAGAAGTTACTGATCACACTAAAACAGAACAAAATCTACTCTAAACTGTGTATGACACCTAAGAACAGAAAATGCTAATTCACAAATTGCAAAGCTTGACAAGGAAAGTAACTCATAACATTAAATCAATCCAATTCATTTCATTAGAGGTATGTTGGAACAACTTGAGAAAAGGATAAGTTTGATGTAATGAGGGTCTCTTTATTAAACAACAACTTACAATATCACAGAGAAAATCTTATCCAGGGTTAGAAATTTGTTGGAACACTTTGAGAAAAGATTATCTACAATTTAGTAAGGAATCCTATGCTAACATAACTTATGATACTAGAATTAACCCACTCTACAACTCAAAATATTACTATTAAGCCTCATTCAAGGGTTAGAGTTCTCTTGGAATAGCTTTGGAAAAAGGTTGTTTGTAAAATTATGAGAAAATGCAGAACATTCAAGCACCCAAAATGGTATAACTAATACTTGTCCATATGATAATGATGGGTTAGAAGAGATTAAGAACAAGAGCAGTTTGTAAATAATGAAGGCATTTTAAGTCTAATTTAACAGAACTAGAACACAACTAGCTAATAAAGCTTGAAATACAATGAACAGAACTGAACTAGAATGCAATTAATCAAACTTGAAATAGTGAACAGAACTAAACTAGAATGCAATTAACCTCCGAAATACTACAACTCTATCTCATTCACGTGTTAGTGATATATTGGAACAGTTCATAAGAACAATATTGACTGTAACATTCGATGTAAGAGAATCATAAAACATGAAGCTAAGAAAAAACTACTTAAATTAAGAACAAAACAGAGCTAAAGTCACTTATCTAAAAATATGCACAAAGCCTTTCGGATAGTAGGGGCCCTCTACCATTGGATTGGCACACGAATCTCCTCAAGATTGCTTCATATCATGCATTAAAGTTGTACTTCTTTCATTAAAGGAGAACGCTTCAGAAACAGAGTATCACAGTTTTGGAAAACTTAACAACAAAACATCAACTAGCTAACTGTCTCTCGGTTCACCGAGTTATTTTTATAAGCAAAATACATAACTGTCAATGAGAAGAAATAGGGATAGGTGCATTTTTCAATCAAAATCGAATTAGAACTCCTGCTGAGGCCTCGTACTTTGCTGAAGACATCTGCAGAGTCCTTGTCCTAGTAGAAGTCTACTTCTAAGTTTTGGTCTCCTCCACGTGCATAACCACTTGTAGATTTTTTCTTAGACTTTGTAGAGGGCAAGGAATGATGTAGGTGAGTTCTGGAATTCAACCATATGCATTTTTCCTTTAAGTGACACCTGTAACCTGTGTGAACATAAATATAGCTGCGGAATATGCGACTAGCTACAGAATGGCTGCATTCTATAGCTAAGTCTAGTCAAAAATCAGTACAACAATAAGACCACAAAATTTTAGTAAGTCAGTTATTGCATGCATTCTTAAAGTAAATTTAATCATTCCTATTGATATTTTAAGCCTATAATTGATAAAATACAAATGAAATGAAGTGAAATTTGGTGAAAGAAAGGGACATCTTTGGGGCTCAACATACCCCCACTGCAAAGCTTTTGCAAGTCCTCATGCAATTAATCCATGTATTCTGAAACTTCTATTAGGACATCTAGCTTCCTTTTTCTGCTTTTCCTGATGTTTAATGGCATCCTAGGCTTCCTTATGACCAATTTAAACCTCAGATTTATTAGTGCCCTGCTCAACTTTTTGTTTTTCTTCTTCAGCTTCTCACTAGCCTTGTACAATTTTTCCATTTGCAGAGAGAGAGTTGTGTTCATATCACTTTTCAGCTTGAATTTCTCCCTTAAAATTTCATTTTCATTTTTTATATGCCTATTAATTATTTCCAATTCATATTTATCTCTTCTCAGCACTTAAATTGGAGAATTTTGTGGGCTAGGAGTTCTTCCTCCGCTTTCTGAGGCTCTCTTTTCTAATGACTCAACATAATTATAGATTTGTTGTTGGGATGGGTCTACCTCCGGAGTTCCTCCATCAAGATCCTCTTCATACTGGTATTCAGGAGATCTGTCAGTTGGTGTCTCTTCATCTTCAATATCTATGATTCATGTTTGTTTAACTCCAGTCTTCTTCAATATGCCTCTAAGCCTATGGCTTCTTCTTAGTTTAGATGGTCCCTCACCTCTCTCCTTAGCATACTTCCTTATTATCTTCTCCTTTTTAAGTTGTGTCTTGATTTCGGCCAATTTTTCAGAGAGAATATCCTCACTGTCCTCTTGTATGGATTTACCAGTTTTAATTTCAACAGATTTGGAAAATTTCCCTCTCCTACTTCTTCTTGCAAGTTTGCCTTCAGATGGAGTTTCTCTAGGTTCTTCAAAATGATTCCTCAAGAGGAACTCATCCCAACTTTCTCCCACCTTTTTCAAATGATGCTCAATTAGGATTTTAACTAGGCCATGGTGATACAAGGTGGTTTCCAAAAACTGAACCCTCTTTTGGACATTAGAAGCCATTCTCTTTAGGCTATGAAGTAAGAAAAAGGGTAAATTGATTTCTTCATCTAGGAAATGCATCATAAGTCGAATGTGATAAACATATAGGGTACCAAACCTTCCCTCACAAGTTACAAATTTTTGCAGAATTAACAGCATATTTCGCCACTTATTCTTTAAGGCTGAACTAGGAATGCCTTTCTTGAAAACTAAGATATCCATACCTGGTGTTTTTAGCATCTGCCTCCATGCTTCATTGTGAAATTCCTTGTTTTTGAACCATCGTTCACCTTGCCTTGGTAACTCTGTTGCTTCTGCAATGAAGGATTCTGTGATGATGAATTTGACATCACCTATTTCAACTTATGACCCGTTGAAGGACCAGGAAAATGTCTTGGTAACCTCCTTATGGAATCCATTGAATTTTTCCAAAAACTGTAGCCACCCAACCTACTGTAACATCTCTCTAATATGTTGGTAACCCTCTAGGTATTTGGTTCCGACTGGTTCGGACCTTACAATGAGTCCCATGGCTTCTTTTCTCTATCTTCAATTTACTGCTCCGTTATTGCTCTCCTATTCAAGGTAAAAATGGCTGTAGAGAGTTGTTTTCACCCCAAATATGACTTCTCTGTTTTTGCAGACAGGAATTGGCTATGGAAAAATGACATGAAGTGGTTATGGAATGAGTGAAATACGGTGAGGGTAAATTACACGAATAAATGAGTTTGAGAGCTATCATGGAGTGAAATAACGCAGAAAAATCTTGTGAGAATTTCAAAATCATCACTGAATACTTCGGGTTAGTGGCGTGACCTAATAGGTCACTTCAAGTACTAACCATTAATTTTTAATAAATGATGATTTGATATGGCGGAATGGAAGGGATTTGTCCATGAATTTTATGATAGGCTTGATAGGCTTTATCAATACGAATAATCAAAATAACTTTATGAAACATACATATAAATTAACCATACTATAAATTTCATAATTTGTTATCATAATAATTTCACAAGTTACCTTAGCCCTTCTTTTGATTTTTTTGTGGTTTTTAATATGCTTTGTCTTTCTTTGAAAATCATTGATCTTTCAGTCTTCATAATCCCTTTGATTTTTCTTGTTGACATAGGTGTGCAGGATCAATTTTCTACTGAACAAGTGGTTGCTGGATAGTTGTGATCTGGATTTATGCAAGAACGCAACAGAATATACATATAACCATAAATACAGAGATGTAGCGGAAATAACACTTCATTTCATTAATATCAAAGAACTGAAATTTGCTTACAGACAGAATGGAAATAAAACTAGCTAGGGCGCTGGTAGCTATCTCTGAGAAGAGATGTGGTGGCTACAGGCCTCTGAACCGAGTTACAATGAGGCTCGAGGGCCTATTTATTATTGAGAAACAATGGAGAACCCTCAACATCCCAAAAACCTAACCCTAGGAGATGAAGCGCCAAAACTATGGGCCCCGTTTGGGTAAATTGGTGTTTCAACTTCCCAGGGACGTAACTTTGGCATACTATCTCCGTTTGACGCATATGATACATCATTAGAAAGCTCTATGTCGGGACGAATTTTATCAGAAAATTCGCTGGCGCTTTCGTACCCAAAAAACGTCGTTTAGGGCCTCAAAACGGCTCCGGAAGTTCAGGACCCGAAAACTACTAAAAATAGTAAGTTATGCCAAAACGGAAAAACTGAAAAAGACAATGGTGGGGGCCCAAGTGGAATAGGCGGGTGGCCACCAATATCCACCTGGATCATTCCTCCCCCCTTAGGAAGCAATGGTCCCCATTGCGTTAAGTTCCTCCATGAGATGAGGAAATTTCTGCTGAACTTGGTCCCTGGTGAACCACTTTCCTTGGTGCGGGAGTTGGCCAGCTTTGACAACCCGATACAGTTGGATCCTCTGTTGGCGAGTGTTCTTAATTTGCATGTCCATGATACAATCTGTGGTGGCCTGTTCCATGCAGTCTGGGTTTAACTCTGTTGGTGTGAGTTGTTCTGCAATGTCCGAAGTGTCCAGTAGAGGTGGGAAGTAAGGACGAAGGCGATCCACATTGAGGACTGGGTGCAGACCAAGGAATGGTGGAATACTAAGCTCGAAAGCATTGTTCCCTACAGCCTTGGTGATGGTGTACGGCCCGTATCGGAGCGGGCGAAGCTTGCGGTGAGGTCCAGTGAGGCGCTCCTTCTGCAAATGTAGCCATACTTTTTCGCCCACCTGGAAGTGGTGTGGCACCCGGTGTTGATCATGGCGCTGTTTGTACTTCGCATTGGCTCTGTCCAATATATCATGAACCTGTTGGCGGATGTGTTGAATGCGCTCGATGAAGCTACTTGCTTTGTCAACTTCAGACTGGACATGAGCTGAATTGGCCTGAGCAGCTGCAAACGGCATGGCTACGTCGATGGGACATAGTGGCTGGAATCCCAAGCCCACCTGAAAGGGGCTATGGCCGATTGAACTGTGGAGAGCCCGATTATAACTATGTTGTACATAGGGGAGGCTCTTGTCCCATGTGCGTGGATGCTTTGAATTGTACATGCGCAGAATGTGTACAATCATTCTGTTGATGACCTCTGTCTGGCCATCTGTTTGGGGATGGAAAGCTATGGACTTGGTGAGCTTTGTGTCCAACATTGACCAAAGGTTGGACCAAAATGTGCTGAGGAACCTGCTATCTCGATCTGATATGATAGACTATGGGATCCCAAAGTGCACCCACACTCGTTCAAAGAAGAGTTTAGCAGTGGCTTCTGTTGTGATATTCTTCTTATAGGCCGCCATAATGGCCATCTTCGAGAATCTGTCAACGACCACGAAAGCACAGTCATTTCCATTCTTAGTAGAAGGCAGGCCCGACATGTAATCCATGGAGATGGATTCCCAAGGTCGACTAGGGGTAGGTAGTGGAGTATATAGGCCTTGCTTCTTGATGGTCGGTTTGGCAATGGCACAAGCAGTGCAGGATCTAATGTGCTTCTTGACATCCTTTCGAAGGTTCGGCCAATAGAAATACTTCTGTAGTATTGCTACTGTTTTCTCGACCCCGAAATGCCCAGCGACTCGACTGTAGTGTGCTTCCCATATCATCTTGGCACGCTCGCTTGAAGGAACACAAAGGTGTCCCGGGTGACATAAAAGTGCATCTTGGAGGTGAAAATTTGGAACTTGTGTGCCCCCCAAGAGTGCCTTGTAAGTGTGGCCGAATTCTGGGTCACTCTCATAGAGAAGCGGCCAATCAAAAGTCTCGTGCCCACAAGAGTTGAGCACGGTGGTGAGTGCCACGATCGGTGGTCGGCTGAGGCAGTATGCAACATTATTGGTGCTACCCTTCTTGTACTTGATGTTCAAATGAAACTGTTGCAGATATGTGGACCACTTCTGATGGCGATCATTCTGCAACTTCCCTTGTGTCTGTATGAACTACAGGGGCCGATGGTCTGTGTGGATGATTGTTTCCTTCCCCAAAATGTAATGCTTCCATTTTCGACAAGCTTGCACAATGGAATAAATTTCTTTGTCATAAGTGGGATACTTGCGAACTGTGTCAGACAATGTCTCACTGTGAAATGCCACTGGATGTCCCTGTTGAGTAAGAACTGCCCCAATAGCATAGTCAGAGGCATCTTTCTCGATCTCAAATGGCTGTTGCAAGTCTGGTAAAGTGAGCACTGGGGCAGAACAGAGGCGATTTTTCAATTCTGTGAATGCCTTCTGTTGAGGTTCCGACCAAAAGAATTTTTCTCTTGCTCCTCCCTTGGTGACTTGACTCAAGGGCCAAGTGATATGAGAGAATCCCAACACGAATCTACGGTAGAAATTAGCAAGACCCAGAAAGCTGCGAAGCTCTATTATAGTGGTTGGGGCTGGCCAATCCCGAATGACTTGTATCTTGGTTGGATCCACATGCACCCCCCTTTCATCAATAACGTATCCCAAATACTGAACCTGGGTCATGCCAAACGTGCACTTCTCCAAATTGGCAGACAACTTGTGTTGCCACAGTGTTTGGAGGACTTGTCGGATGAGGTGAAGGTGCTCTTCCCAAGTCTTGCTGAAGATTAGAATGTCATCCAAGTACACCACTACAAATGAGTTGGTGAATGGCCGCAATATGTCGTCCATCATCCTCATGAAGGTTACGGGAGCATTCGTCAACCCGAAAGGCATGACTAGCCATTCAAAAAGGCCTTCCTTGGCTTTGAAGGTAGTCTTCCACACATCAGAGGGTTCAATTGGTACCTGGTGATACCCAGACTTTAGGTCAATCTTGCTAAAATATTTTGCACCTTTGAGTTGGTCCAAGAGGTCATCAATCCGTGGGATTGGGTACCTATTCTGAACAGTGATCTTGTTCAGTGCCCGATAGTCAATACAGAGTCTCCACGTCCCATCCTTCTTCTGTACCAACACGATCGGGCTCCCACAGGGTGATGAACTTGGTCTGATGTGACCTTTCTGCAATAGCTCCTGAATCTGCCTCTTGATTTCATCATTCTCTAGAACAGAGCGCCGATAGATCGGTCCATTAGGTAGCGGCGCACCGGGGGTCAGATCAATCGGGTGCTTGACCTGACAGTGCAGAGGAACCCCTGTGGGTGAGGTGAATATGTCCCCGTACTCCTCCACAACCTTATCCATTTTTTGTTGTTGTGCAGAGGAGCCCTGTCTGGAGGTCGTGGCCACAGTCTTCTTCTTGCCCTGGGGGCGGATCATCAGGAAAACGAATTTCCTGGTTTGGGAAATGAGCTTACTACATTGTTTTGCAGTAACCAAAGAGATAGTCGTAGGAGGTGGTACCTCTGGTATTCTGTACAACTTATTTCCCAAAGTAATAATAACAGCACGAGGTCGAGACTCATACACGGCATGACGCTTCCACAAGTATGGTTGTCCTAATAATACATCAGAAACATCAATAGGAGCAACGTCACATAATACCTCATCCGTGAAGGGCTTGATGCTATAGGGAAGGCGGCACTGCTGGTTGACGCGGATATCTCGTCCTTGGAGAAGCCACCCGATGGTGTATGGATGTGGGTGAGCTGTGGTCGACAAGCCCAACCGCTTCACGGCGTCTACTGAAATGAGGTTCTTTTGGCTCCCATTGTCGACAATGAACTGTACAGGGGAGCCCTTTACCCACATCTGGGAGTGGAAGAGACGTTCCTCCTCCTCTGGATCTTCCGATTCCTCCTTCTGGACCTTTGTAGTGGCAACAGTGGCGTTGGGCTCCGCATCAATAATTTGTTTCCCTTTTTCATTCCCCTTTTTAGGTTTTGATTCGGAGTCGGAGCATGCATATGACTCAGAAGCCCTCATCTCAGCCACTAGCGACTGCTTGGCCTGACACTCACTTATGTTGTGAGTGGAGCTCTTATGGAACTCACACCACTTTCCCGTGTCCTTCTTTGGCTTTGCGGTGTTGTTCTTTTCTTATGGATTTGACGGGTTGTATTTGGCCGCCATGCCTTGGCTTTGTCCTTAGTTCTGCGGTTTGGAAGCACCTTTCCCTTGCTTTTGATTCGCAGATCCAAAGTCTCGCTTCTTCTGTTTGAATTTCTACTCAATCTTGGCAGCATACCGGTATGCCGTACCAAGCGAGGAGATGTCGAGGAACTCCATTTCCTCCTGAATGTATCTATGCAGACAGCTGTGATACTTTAGCACCAAATTTTTCTCTGAATCTTTGATACCCAACTTTGTGCTCAGGGTATGGAATAGATTCGTCATCTCATGCACATCTTGATTCCTTTGTTGTCGCAGCGTGGTCCATTGTATGTACTTGTCCTCATATCTCCCCACGGGATAGTACTATTCCTTGACAGCATCTCGGAAATAATTCCAAGTTGGTACGGCCGAGAACAGAGAGGAATCTGTCTGGTCCTTGTTCTCACAGTAGGTTTCCCACCAGTCCTTAACATGGGGGGTAGCTTTGAGGAGTTCAAAAATAATCTTCTCCCGGTCTGAAAATTCATGAACAGAGAAATATCCTTCTAATAGATTCAACCATCTATCTATGGCATCTGCATCTATTTGACCCTTAAATATGGGAATGTCAAAATTTACTTGTACCTTAAAAGGAGTCACACCTCCAGAGTGGCTGCTGGATGCAGATGCACCACCGGTGGGCAACCGTTGAAGGATCTGAGAAAAGTTATCCATCATCACGTTCCTTTGTTTTTCGAGGGCCTCCTTGAGCAATATTTTGATAGGTTCTCCTGCTCCCTCATCTTTATTTTCGTCCCCCATGGGTTTTCGTCGAGGTTTGTGAGGCTGATCTTGCAAAGGTTCCACCAAATCAAGCCCTAGCTCCTTATACCCCGACCTCGTTCGGGACATGCAAAGAGGGATCGATAAAAAGCAGACCGCTCTAATACCACTGATCCAGATTTATGCAGGAACGCAACAGAATATATATATAACCATAAATATAGAGATGTAGCGGAAATAACACTTCATTTCATTAATATCAAAGAACTGAAATTTTCTTACAGACAGAATAGAAATAAAACTAGCTAGGGCGCTGGTAGCTATCTCTGAGAAGAGATGTGGCGACTACAGGCCTATGAACTGAGTTACAATGAGGCTCGAGGGCCTATTTATTATTGAGAAACAATGGAGAACCATAAACATCCAAAAACCTAACCCTAGGAGATGAAGTGCCAAAACTATGGGCCACGTTTGGGTAAATTGGTGTTTAAATTTCCCAGGGACGTAACTTTGGCATACTATCTCCGTTTGACGCACATGATACATCATTAGAAATCTCTATCCGAGGACTACAACTTTCGCCACAAATAACATTCTAAAACGAAAAGATATTGACTGGAGGCACGATGCCCAAAAAACGTCGTTTAGGGCCTCAAAACAGCTTCGGAAGTTTAGGACCCGAAAAATTGCTAAAAATAGTAAGTTATGCCGAAACTGAAAAAATGAAAGAGAAAATGGTGGGGGCCCAAGTGGAATAGGTGGGTGGCCACCAATATCCACCTGGATCAAGTTGCCTGCAGGATATCTGGCTGCAGAATGTTTGGCTGGCTGCAGAATGTCTGGCTGTAGAATATACCCGTAGAAGCTTTGAAACATGGAATGAAATGATTTGAAACATGGATGGAATGTAGTATGAAATGAAATAAAATGGATCATGAAATATGGTGGAATGAAATGGATCATAAATGTAAAGTGGAATGAAATATAAAAAGTGGCCTGCAAATTATGATTTGTAATACTCAATTGCAGAAAGAGATCAAATTTAAAAATCTGAAATGAAAATGAGGTGGACCATGGAATGGAGTGAATGAAGTATGGATGAATGGAGTGAATGAAATATGAATGAAGTAAGACATGATGGAGTGAAATGGATCATAAGTGGAATATGATATATAAAATGGGCCTACACTTATGATTTTGTGATAGCTGCTTGCAGGAAAAGAACAAATTTGAAAAGCTAAAGTGTCAGAAGGATTCTGATTTTCACTTTATCTTTTCTGTATAAACATGCTAATCAGTGATTAATTTTCATTTTTATACTTTATTTTTATTTTTTATTTTTTTAATGCATCTGAATTCAGAAAATTCAATTAAGTTGATGAAGAAGAAGGATTCTTCTTCATTAACTTCACATCACTGTTCTCCCGGAATCTCTTGAAAAATTCTTCTCTTGAAAGTGGCTTATGATACAGTTTCAATCTATGACCATTTACAAGAAAAGTGACCTCTTCTTCATCTATTTTCCTGATTTTTATTGCTCCATTGTCAAAAAAATTCACAATTTCATATGGCCCAAGCCAATTTGTTTGGAATTTACCTTGAAAATCTTTGAACTTTGAATCAAACGAGAGGGCCCAGTCACCTTCTTTGAATTTCTTTTCCTTAATGTACTTATCATGCCATCTATTCCTTTGTTTTTGGACTATATTTGTTCTCTGGACTGCATCCTATCTGATCTCATCCAATTCATTAATCTGCTCCAATCTATGCTTTTGTGCTTCTGTTAGATCAAGTCCTAGTTGGAATGCCATTTTAAAAGTTTGAATCTGAAACTCCATGGGAAACAAAACTTGTTTTCCATAAACAAGTTCATAAGGAGTATGACCTATTGTGCTTCTCCATGTAGTTCTATAGGCCCACAAGGCTTCAGGAAGCCTGTCTGCCCAATCTTTTCTATGTAAATGAATAGTCTTTGTTAGGATCCCTTCAATGACCTTATTAGTAGATTCCACTTGACCATTTGCTTGTGGATGATAGGGAGTAGATTTTATGTGTCTGATTTTGTACCTCTCCATCATTTGCTCCACTAGCCTTGATGTGAATTGAGCTCCTTGATCTGTAACAATTTCCCTTGGGACACCAAAACGAGTAAAAATATCCTCAAAAAGAAAATTAACTACAGATGCTTCAGTAGCAGAAAGTAATGGCTTGGCCTCTACCCATTTGGTAACATAATTAGTGCAAACTAATATATATTTCTTTTTTCTTGATGGAGGACTAATAGGTCCTACAAAATCTAAAGCCCATTTCTCAAAAGGTTCAATATGTACCTGAGGCTGCAATGGCATCTCACCTGAAGGAGAAGGTTTCCCTACCCTTTGGCAGTTGTCACACCTTTTGACATACTCTTTAGCATCTTTAAAAAGGGATGGCCAATAGTATTCTAAATGAAGGACCTTATAAGCTATCATTTTATCAGCAAAGTGTCTGCCACAAGGTTCATCATGACATGCCTTGAGGATCTTAGGCATCTCATCTTCTCGAACACATCTCGTAATGATAAAATATGGACCTGTTTTGTATAACTCATTATCAACCCATGAATATTTTGCACTATCATAAATGATCTTTCTTTTGTCTCTTGCATTCATTATTGAAGGAAATTTCCCTGAAACTAAATAATTAGCAATGTCAGCAAACCAAGGAGTTTGAGTAGAAATTGCAAAAAGATATTCATCGGGGAATTGATCTTCAATTGGAGTATTATCTTTGATGTTTTGGATTCTAGATAGGAAATCAGCTACTGTATTTTGTTTCCCAGACCTATCTAGAATGTAATGCTGAATTCTTGTAAAAGCAATAACCATCTTATGACTCTGCCATTAGTAATTGATTTGTTCATTAGATATTTAATTGCAAAGTGATCTATGTGAACAAAAGTTTCATAGCCTGTTGTATAGTGTCTGAATTTATTTACGGCATGAACAACAGCTAAGAACTCTTTTTCAGTTACAATATAATTTAACTTTGAAGGAGTCAAATTTTTACTTCTATAGTAGATGGCATAAGGAATCAGGTCTTTTTGTCCCAATACTACTCCTAAAGCTGTATCCGAGGCATCTGTTGAAATATGAAAAGGTAATTTCCAGTTAGGTCCCCTTAAAATAGGTGCTTCAGATATTTTTGTTTTCAGGGTCTCAAAGGCTAACTGGCAATCAGGATTCCACTTGAATTCACAGTCCTTGGTAAGTAATTTGAAAAGTGGAGATGCTATCTTGGTGAAGTTTTCTATAAGCCTTCGATAATATCCTGTAAATCCTAGAAAACTCCTAACATCTTTTTGATAGCTTGGAATAGATAAGTTAGAGATGACTTCAAATTTTGACTCATCAACTCTAATCCCATCCCCTAGAATGTGATGCCCCAAAAAAATTCCTTCAGTAAACATCATAAAACACTTCTCATGACTTAGTGAAAGATTTTCTTCTTTACATATTTTTAAAACTTTTTCCAAGTTTGCTAAGGCTTCTTCAAATGTGTTTCCATAGACTGTGAAATCATCCATATATACCTCTACACAATCATGTATTAGATCTGAAAAGATTCCTAGTACTGCTCTTTGAAATGTTACAGGTGCATTGCATAGTCCAAATGGAAATACTCGGTAAGCATAGGTACCCCAAGGACAGGTAAATGTGGTTTTGTCTTTATATTCAAGTGCTACTTGAATTTGGTTATAACCACTAAGCCCATCTAAAAATGAGAAGTACTTTTTTCCATCTAATGTATCTAACACCTGATCTATGAAAGGTAGGGGAAAATTATCTTTAAGAGTAGCTTTGTTTAATTCCCGGTAGTCAATACATACCCTCCATTTACCATTTTTATTTGGCACAATTACCAAAGGAGAAACCCACTGACTATCTGAAATGGGATAGATAAAGTTGACATTTAACAATTTCTGCAATTCTTCTTTAACAATCTCCCTAATATTTTGATTCATCTGTCTCTGAGGTTGTCTGATTGGTTTACAATTTTCCTCTATGTAGATGTGATGAGTGCAAGTATTAGGGCTTATCCCTTTCATATCAGTGTACTCCCATGCATATGCAGAAGAATGTCTCTGTAATATCTTGACTAACTTTTCTTGTTCAGATTTCTCTAGGTTCTTGTTTATGTTTAAATTTTTACCTGGAAATATCTCAATTGCAGAGCTGCCAAATTTATCCATGGCATAAAGAGACATCTGTCTTGATGACAAAAACTCAATGTTGGATTCTTCTTGAAATTGTTCATGTTTGTATTCCGAAGAGGATTCAAAATTTTCTAAGGTATTCAGAATCTGACTATCTTCACTAATTTCTGCAATTGTGAAGAGAGGTTATATGTCTTCTTCATCCTCAATCCATTGAGTATCATCCAATTCTGTAATTTCTTTTGCTGGAGGATACAAGGTAAATTTCTTGGTTGAACTACCATCAGAGTTGTACATATCACCGGATCTACAGCTAATGAAAGCATCAACTGTAGATAACCAAGGTCTTCCTAATATAATAGGATGTCCTCCTAGATTATTCTTAGGAGTTAGGATCATAAAATCCACAGGATACTCCCAAGAATCTAGGGACACTGGAATGTCTTCTATTACCCCATCAGGTTTGATCACAGATCTGTCCGCTAATTGTAATAATGTGGGTGTAAAAAGAAGATTAGGAAGTTTCAGTTTATCCATGATTTGTCTACTCATGATATTGATTGCTGCTCCTAAATCAATAAGTGTGTTTTGGATCTCAGTTCCATTGATGTGTATTTTAACAACTGGATTTCCTAGGTCTAGATACTTTGGAATGGCAATCTTACCCATCATGATATCTGCTATTTTTCCTGCCAGTTGAATTTTCTTTATCTCTTTAATTCTTTTTCCTGTTTTTTTCATGCTCAACTCCGTTATTGTTTTTGCTAAGATTGGAATTTCCTTGATAGCTTGTAATAATGGGATCTTAATACAAAATTCCTTAGCTCATATAGGAAATCATAATTAGGCACCATAATTTGTTTTTCTACACCCCTATCAAATTGTAATCTTTCTGGAAAGGGAGGTGTAGAGGTGGATGTTGATGGCTGCTCTAATATAGGAGTTGAAATTATTGGTTATTTTTGTTTTGATTTTTTAATGTTTGGGGCTTGAAAATATGTGTTCTCTTCAAGACTTTTATTTACCCGTAGAGAATCTTCCTCAGAGTCGTTTTTCTCTTGTATGATTACAAAAGGTTTCTTCTTTTCAAGTATTCTTCCAGACCTAAGTTGAACATCATTAAGGTCTAAAGGAGTAATCAAATAGGTTGGAAACTATTGGCCTTCTATCATGTATGTGTTCTGAGGATTTTTATTGTTGGGGTTTGGTATGGGTTGGGCAGGTAAATGATTTTATTTCTGAGGAAATGGTAATGGAAGTGGTGGATTTTGATGTTGTGGATTTTGATGATTTTGTTGAGGAGGGAAATTTGGATATCGTGGATAGGATGGTGGATATTGATAGTACTGAGAGTATCTTCCATAGCGATTTTGTGCTCCTTGTGCCCAAGTTTGAGATTGATTTTGGAATTGGGGCCAAGGTTGTTGCCAAGAATTCCAATTTGGTGGGGCTTGATTATACAAATGATCATGGAATCCTTGTGTTTGAGGTCCTTTCCAAGGCCTTCTAGAGACAAAATTGAGAGATTCTGTGGAATTTGTAGGGGTTTCTTCTTGAAATACAACTTTAAGACCAGGAAGTGAAGGAAAAATCTTGGTCTCATGTTTTTCTGAACAAATTACACAAGTCTCTACTACTTTTGCATCCAAAGGGCACTCTCTCAAGGCATGCTTCTTTCTACATTTGGGACAAAAGATTGCTAAGGCATCAGATTCATCTTTTTTCTTGTTTTGTAACTTGAGGGTGTCTATTTGCTCACTAAGACTCCCTAAAATGTCAGATTTGAATTCATCAAGCATATGTCCTATTTCTTCCCTACTTACTGTCCCAGAAGAAGACTTACTTGCCCTTGCAAGAGTAGGGTCTCTTGGTCCTTTTACGGTTTTAGATTTCCCTCTTGAAAGGTTGAAACATAATTCATCTATTTCAGGTAATGTGAGTTGAGATATATCCCCTTTTCCCATAATATTAAAGAAATCTAACCATTCATCCCTAATTTTCTTCAACAAGAGAGCTTTCAAAGTATCTTGGTCTAAGTTTTCCATTTTGTCCCTCTTGATGTTATAGTTAAACCTCTCCAACAAATCTTCCAGATTTTCATCATCTTTTTGTAGCATTTTAAACACTTCCTCCTTATGGTTGACTGGCATACAGTAATCCAAATACCTCTCTAGAAATTCCCGTTTCATGTCTTCCCATGTCCTAATAGAACTATTGATCAAACTCATAAACCATTTTAATGCTACTCCTTTCAATGTTGAAGGAAATAGTTTAAGTTTTTGGGCATCTTGTAAGTAATCATAGGTTCTACACAGGACTTCAAATTCAAATAAAAAGGTTTCAGGATCTTCAATTTTGAGTCCATAGAAGTTTGGAAGGATAGAGGGTGAAATATTTTTCATAGTTGCATTGGTTTCTTCATCTACTATAGGAAACCCAAAAGAGCTTCCCATTTCCCTTCTACCTCTTCCTCTGCCTCCTTCTTCACCTCTACCTCCTTCTCCTTCTGCACCTCTACCTCTACCTCTACCTCCTCCAAATAGTGTATGTTCTCCATTAAAGACTCCTCCTCCACCTTATTCTGCCATGGTTGATTCTTCTATGGAAGTGGAATAGTTTATGTCTCTAGCAGGGGTCCTTGAATCTTGTTCTAAGACAGGTTCAGTGGATGAAGTGGAAGGTATTTCTGATGGAATATCTGATCTTAAGTCTTCTGGAATTCTATGATAAATATAGTATGGGATGTGGGTTTGAGTTGGAGGTGTGCTGCCTCTTGGTCTTGGTGGAACAAGTGGTGTTCTAGGAATCAAGATTTTGCTTCTTATAAATCTACCCCTTGAGTCTCTTTCTCTACGCATATCATTTTTTTTGGGAGGTAAGAAATAAGGCTACCTAGTTACACTTCCCCGGCAACGGCACCAAAATGTCTAGTCAACTTAGTGTTCCTAAATTGATATCATAAATTGTCAACCAGGGCTAGTAAACTGTTGAAGTGAAGTGCACTATATGTGCCTAGGTATATTCTTCCTACTTCGTTGTGTTTAGTATTTTTCTAGTGTTTTTGGTTTTGTATTTTTGTGTGAAGAGGAAAAGAACTAAATTGTTGGCAAAGAGAAGTTATTGATCACACTAAAACAAAACAAAATCTACTCTAAATTGTGTATGACACCTAAGAACAGAAAATGCTAATTCACAAATTGCAAAGCTTGAAAAGGAAAGTAACTCATAACATTAACTCAATCCAATTCATTTCATTAGACGTATGTTGGAACAACTTGAGAAAAGGATAAGTTTGATGTGATGAGGTTCTCTTTAATAAACAACAACTTACAATATCACAGAGAAAATATTATCCAGGGTTAGAAATTTGTTGGAACACTTTGAGAAAAGATTATTTGCAATTTAGTAAGGAATCCTATGCTAACATAACTTATGATACTAGAATTAACCCACTCTGCAACTCAAAATATTACTATTAAGCCTCATTCAAGGGTTAGAGATCTCTTGGAATAGCTTTGGAAAAAAAGGGTTGTTTGTAAAATTATAAGAAATTGCAGAATAGTCAAGAACTTCAAAATGATATAAATAATTCTTGTCCATATGATGATGATGTGTTAAAATAAATTAAGAATAAGAGTAGTTTGTAAATAATGAAGGCCTTTAAGTCTAATTTAACAGAACTAGAATACAACTAGCTAATAAAACTTGAAATACAATGAACAGAACTGAACTAAAATGCAATTAACCTCCTAAGTATTATAGCTCTATCTCATTCACGTGTTAGTGATATATTGGAATAGTTAATAAGAATGAGATTGACTGTAACTTTCGATGTAAGTGAACATAAAACATGAATTTCATAAAACTGCCTAAATTAGGAACAAAACACAGCTAAAGTCACTTATCTAAAAAATATGCACAAAGCCTTTCGGACAGTAGGGGCCCTCTACCATCGGATTGGCACACGAATCTCCTCAAAATTGCTTCAAATCATGCATTAAATTTGTACTTATTTCATTAAAGGAGAACGCTTCAGAAACAAAGTATCACTGTTTTGGAAAACTTAACAACAAAACATCAACTAGCTAACTGTTTCTCGGTTCACCAAGTTATTTTTATAAGAAAATACATAACTTTCATTGAGAAGAAATAGAGATAGGTGTATTTTTCAATCAAAACCAAATTAGAACTCCTGTTGAGGTCTTGTACTTTGCTGAAGACATCTGCAGAGTCCTTGTCCTGGTAGAAGTCTACTTCTTAGTTTTGGTTTCCTCCACGTGCATAACCACTTGCAGATTTTTGTTCAGACTTCGTAGAGGGCAAGGAATGATGTAGGTGAGTTCTGGAATTCAACCATATGCATTTTTCCTTTAAGTGACACATGTAACCTATGTGAACATAAAGATAGCTGCGGAATATGCGACTAGCTACAGAATGGATGCATTCTGTAGCTAAGTCTAGTAAAAAATCACTACAACAAAAAGACCACAAAAGTTTAGTAAGTCAGTTATTGCATGCATTCTTAAAGTAACTTTAATCATTCCTATTGATCTTTTAAGCCTATATTTAACAGAGGATAAATGGAATGAAGTGAAATTTGGTGAAAGGAAAGGACATCTTTGGGGCTCAACGGTATTCGCAAGGGCCAACCTATCCATCAAATTTTCCATTGTTTTCATCATTGAATCCAGCTTATCCTGAGAAGTAGAGGAAGAAGTCTTTTATTCTTCTTTCAAATTAGTCTTGCCCATTTTTTGACTTTTTAGCTACTATCAAATTTACCTCCACCTTCATTGCATCATTTTGCATTTCAGCAAGTGAAGGGGATTCTCTTTCTCTCAACAATATAGAAAAATCATAATCAAAAGCTTCATCATATCTCATCTGAGCTAAGGCTTGTGGTGGTTTCAAAAGGGCAGGGATAGAGTCATACACCTTATTAAACCTTTTCGAAAAGTTTTGAACAGATTCATCAAAAAATATTTTCAGAGTGCCATATTCGGTAAGGGCTTGTACTGGATTAGTTCTATTTCCCCATTTTCTCAGGAAAGTATCTTCAAAATCATTCCAATTATGAATGCTTCCAGGAGTAAGGGCTTTATACCACTTCCTAACTTCACCAGTAAAACTCTGAGCAAACAACCTCAATTTAACATCTTCATCATCAACCTCCTCCCTATCTATAAAATCATTAAATTGGTCCACATGTTCTTCTACTGTAATTTCCTCATCACTTCCCCAAGTTTTGATTCTAGCTGCATATTTGCTAGGAAGGTCATGTAAGACAACTGGAAGAACAAGAGGGGAAAATCTAGCAGGTGCAGCAAGTACATTTCTAGCCATGGTTAAAGGGATTGTAGTAGCTTTAGGGATGGTAGAAATAGAGGACGAAAAACTGCTATGAAAAGGACAGTTTGGTCTTTGTGGTTCACTAATAATTGAACTCCAATTTGGAAGAGGCAAACCAGCTTTACTTTTCAAAAATACTTCAAAAGGGTCAAGCTCTTTGAATTTATCTAAAGGCTCTTTTTCCAACAACAACTCAAAAGTAGCAGCTTCCCAAAACTCTTCTTTGTCTTCCTGTGTTACTAGAGCTGAGGTATAAATACCTCTCTTATGCAAGTCTAAGATGATTTCAATTAGTTCTTTTTCACTTTCTTTCTAAAAAAAACCTCCTGAATTTTATCATCAACTCTTTTATCTTCAGGACTTCTTTAAATTCTAGAGGACAAGGATTTCGAATGTGATGGAGTACCTGATATTTCAGAAATGCCTTTACTGCCTCTGGAAATGGTGTTTGGATTGTCCATGATGGTAGGTGGATCTGGGTCAGGATTACTCCTTGTGTATCTCCTTCTCGAAGCCATATTTAATCATATAAATTCTGAATGGATTCACCAAGGTAGATGCAGCCTCGAAAGTGGAACACCATTTTTTGGTCATCTAACCTACTATCATTATATGGACCCAAGTACACCATGTAAGACAAATTTTAACCTAAGTAAAATTCCTTTCACTATGTAAAATAACTTAATAAAACACATTTATTAGGTTGTTTATGGTCTAAACAGAAAACCCCAAAAGGAAATATTAAACAAATCTATATTTGTTTGATTTTCCTCATAATAATTAATTAAACAATAATTGACTATTATTCTCTATTTCCAAATGACCTGAAATGAAGAAATTAATTAGATAAATCTTGATTTATCTTATTATTTTCTAGGAATAATTATTTAAATCTTATTTAAATAATATTCCTTGTTAAATATGACTAAATTACCCATAAATAATTAAACAAATCATTATTTATTTGATTATCTTTCAATCACTTCCTTAAAATGATAAATAAATCATTTATTTATTTATTATTCACAAATAAAGGGATTTGACTCAAGTCAAATACTTTTTTCCCTCCAAAAAATATAATAAAATATTCCATAACAGGTGGATCTAGATTTGGTTAATGTTATTTTAATCATGCACCAAGATCTAGAATGACCCAATATTTTGTTATAAATAGGAAGGTTTTCTCCTACCATTCTTCACTCATACCTATTACATCACTGAACTATACTCTTGGTTTGACTTGAGCCATTATCATTGTCATATTTTTCATTATTTGTTTCTGGTGAGCTCCCTTGAGTTCTATCTTGTCCGGGTTTTCTTTGTCTGGGTTTTCTACAGCAACAGGAGAGAGAAACGCTAGATTTGAAGTGCCGAGGACTTCCAAGAACCCATCCCATTGAGGAGAATTGGAAACACCTTCTTGTTTTCCTCCCAAGTGGCTTTAATACAAAAATTCTTTCAAAAATATTGTTCTTGTCTTGTCTATTTGATGTATGGAGCAAAACCTTATTTTTACTGCTTAATGTCTCTTTATGTATAGATCTGGATTTTTGCAGCACTTGTCTTGGTCGACTAACTAAATATCTGAAGATATTGGCAACCATATTTTATGTTAGGGCTATAAGTTATGCGTAGCTAAAGTGGTCTTTTTTCGTACACTTCAACAAAAGATTCATACTAACAATTGGCGACTCCACTGGGGATCTCTCATTGCCTCACCTACGGCGGACCTCCTTCTGTCGACATCAGCTCCTTCATTCCAGAAGAGAGGTCTAGAGGGCGGTGTACCTTGGTTCTAGCTTCCACTCTTGTTCGGTGCCTCGGATCAGGCAAAGGGATCTCTCATTTCCCTTTGACTTGATTGTTTCTCCACTCCAGCTCCTTTCAACATGATTGAGATCCGTATGCTTGGTGGTTCAGTGATGCAGCAGTTGCTTTTGGTGATTCCCGGGTATGTGTGAGATGTCTCAGCCCTCATGAGGGGGTGGCCCTGCAGGTAGCCCCCCACATGCCCAGATGACCTCTTCATTGCAGCCTTCGATGCAGCTCCATATATTTGATGATGTCGGCCTTAGCCACTTGCAGCGCCTCTTTGATTTGCATGTATCAGTCAGATTTTGTGAGCCCTTCCCCATTTACAGGGGGCATTTGGGTTGTATTTGTATCTCATGTACTCAGATATTATTGTACAAGTCCTGGCTGTTATCCCATGCACAACATGTATATGGGATTCCTCATTGTATTTTTATCTGGCTCATGATTATGCCGGCTGTACTTTATGGTTCGGTCCCTTGTTTACTGGACACACTATTCTTTTGTACTTTGTCTCGGCGGGCATAGGTATGCCTCCCCCGCCGCCTTTAGCACAGGTACTCTCTCATAAAAAGAGACTTGTTGCACCTGCGAGTCTCGTCTCCTCAGGGTCTAGTTCTTCAGCACACTCGTCTACCTTACATTTCTCTCTCTGACTTCCCTCTTGATGTCTGGTGATTGAGTTCTTACAACGTACTTCGGTCATACGATTTGCTCCTAACACTCACACGCTGGGGGGCAATCTGTTACACCATTTTTTGGTCATCTAACCTATTATCATTAGATGGACCCAAGTACACCATGTAAGACCAATTTTACCCTAAGTAAAATTGCTTTCACTATGTAAAATAACTTAATAAAACATATTTATTAGGTTGTTTATGGTCTAAACAGGAAACCCCAAAAGGAAATATTAAACAAACCTATATTTGTTTGATTTTCCTCAATGAATAATTAATTAAACAATAATTTAATTATTATTCCTGGTCATGTTTAACCCAAAACAAAGAAATTAATTAGATAAATCTTTATTTATCTTATTATTTTCTAGGAATAATTATTTAAATCTTATTTAAATAATATTCCTTGTTAAATATGACTAAATCAACCATAAATAATTAAATAAATCATTATTTATTTGATTATCCTTCAACCACTTCCTTAAAATGATAAATAAATCATTTATTTATTTATTATTCACAAATAAAAGGATTTGACCCAAGTCAAATACTTTTTCCCTCCAACAAATATAATAAAATATTCCATAAAAGGTGGATCTAGATTTGTTTAATGCTATTTTAATCATGCACCAAGATCTAGAATGACCCAATATTTTGTTATAAATAGGAGGGTTTTTCCTACCATTCTTCACCTTTTGTTGCCTATTAGATCACTCTGGATGGATGGTAATGCCTTTTGGGTTGTCAAATGCACCTAGCAATTTTATGAGACTTATGAATGAAGTATTGAAAGAATTCATTGGTAAATTTGTGATAGTGTATATGGATTATATATTAGTTTTCAGCAGAACTAAAGAAGAACATTTAAATCATCTTAATTATGTCTTGAAAAAGTTGCACCAAGAGAAACTGTTGATAAATTTAAAGAAACGCTCATTCATGAAAGAAGAGTTGGTGTATTTGGGCTTTGTTTTTTCTGCAGAGGGATTGAATATGGGCCCAGATAAGGTTAAGGAAATTGTGGAGTGGCCTTCACCCAGGAATGTCTTTGAGGTAAGAAGTTTCCATGGACTTGCTAGTTTTTACAGAAAGTTTATAAGAAACTTCAGTAAGATTAATGCACCCATCATTGAGACAATAAAGAAGAGAAAACAACCATTTAAGTGGACTGCTGAAGCAAAAATAAACTTTAAACTTTTGAAGCAAAAGATAACTGAGAAGCCTGTTTTGATTCTGCCTGATTTTACCAAACCATTTCAAGTGAAGTGTGATGCCAGTGGGGAGGCCATTGGAGCTGTGTTCAGTCAGGATGATAGGCCTGTAGCCTATTTCAGTGAGAAGCTAAATGACACCAGAAAAAAGTATTCCTCTTACGAGAAGGAATTCTATGCAATTGTTCAAGCATTGAAAAAGTGGAGACATTATTTGATGTCCACGGAATTTGTATTATATTCTGATAATCATGCTTTGCAGTATATTGTACAACAGCCCAATTTGAATCATAAGCACGCAAAATGGGTTGAGTATCTCCAAGGTTTTAATTTTATTTTGAAACACATATGTGGCCAAGCAAATAAAGTAGCTGATGCTTTGAGTAGGAAGCACATGCTTGTTCAAGAAACCAATTTTGAAGTTGTAGGATTTAATTTTCTCAAAGAATTGTATAAAACAGATCCAGATTTTAAGGAAGCATTTGAGGCATGTTGTAATCCTATTCTAACATATAGAAGTCAGTGGCTGGATTATTTCTTGCAGGAGGACTTACTATTCAGAAGAAATCAACTGTGTGTACCAAAATGTTCCATGAGAGAAAATTTGATCAAAGAAAAGCATAGTGGTGGACTTGCTGGACACTTTGGTACTGATAAAACTTATGAGCAGCTAAGTCACTTCTATTATTTGCCTAAGATGAGAACAGAAGTGGACAATTTTGTGAAAAATTGCAAAATTTTTCAATATGCCAAAGGAAGAAGCCAGAATGCAGGATTGTACACCCCCTTGCCTATTCCAGACAGGCCTTGGGACATGGTAAGTATGGATTTTGTTCTAGGGTTGCCAAATACTCAGAGAGGGAATGATGCAGTCTTTGTTGTAGTGGACAGATTCTCCAAAATGGCACATTTTATTCCTTGTTATAAAACTAGTGATGCCACCCATGTTGCTAACTTGTTTTTCAAATAAGTTGTTAGATTGCATGGGTTTCCCAAGAGTATTGTTTTAGACAGAGATACCAGATTCGTGGGTCATTTTTGGAGGAAACTGTGGAAGAAACTTAGTACCAAACTGAGTTTCAGCTCAGCTTATCATCCTCATACTGATGGACAAACTGAGGTTGTGAATAGGAGTCTGGGAAATTTGTTGAGAAGTCTTGCAGGAGAGCATCCCAAGTAGTGGGACCATATTTTTCCCCAGGAAGAATATGCATATAATGACTCACAAAACAGAAGCACAGGGTAGAGCCCATTCCATATTGTCTATGGAATTCACCCCGAAGGAATATCAGAGTTAAGAAATCTGGGAAGGGCGGAGCTAAGGAGCGCAGATGGTGAGGAATTTGCTTAAGAGATCCAGACCATACAGGAACAAGTGAAACAACAACTACAAGGCAGCAGCACCAAATAAAAAGGTAGAGCAGACTTGAGCAGAAAAGAAGTTCATTTTGAAGTAGGAGATCTAGTATTGGCACACTTGAGAAAGGAGATATTCCCAAAGAAGCAGTATAATAAACTGAAGTTCAAAAATATTGGGCCATGCAAGATACTTAGAATTTTTTCTGAAAATGATTATGAGATTGAATTACCACCTGATGTTGGAATATCTCCCATTTTTAATGTTTCATATTTGTACAAGTATGAAGATGATGGTGAAGAAGAAATATCAGCAGACAAGGAACAAATTGAGTGGAAAGAGCAGCTACCTCCAACACAACCATTACAACCAGAGAAGATATTGGACAAAAGAGTGTTCAGGAAGACTAGAGGAGAAGAGTAATTTCAGTACTTGATCAAATGGAAGGACAAGCCAGAAGAATATGCCACTTGGATGACTGAAGGAATGTTGCAGAGGATGGGCAGATCAGTGGAAGAGCTCATGGACAGGAGCCCATGAAGAAAATTTCCCTCGGGAGTCTGATGCAAGGGCATTAGACACTAGCCAACAATGTAGGAGGTTTTGTCCACATGTTGTGGCTAGGAGGGTTCGAAAACAATCAAATTGTAACAGCTAGGTGTCAATACCTCAACTAACTGTTTCATTTAGATTAGTTAGATTTGTAGAAGTCGAATAGTTAGATTCGATCCATCTGTCATGTTTCAGTTAGTTGAATTATTGTAATTAGGCTTTTTATTTTCTAAATGGTCCTCACAGAGGAACCGAAGAGACACATTGTAATGTATACAAATTGTATCCCTCGGATGTATTGAGAGAGAGATTTTCTGCAGTAAAAATCTGTGTATCAAACAATCGCTTCCAGTTAAATGAATTTCAATTCCCGTCGACTATCCAACTGTCTTGAAACGTTATTTGTGAGGAATTTGTTTAATTGTGAGGCGATTGAACACTATCTTGTATATGACTGTTGAATTGAATCATTGTACAATCTTCGCATCTATGTGTACATTGTTTCCTTTGAATTGTTTGAACAATTGAAAACCCACCCGCAGACGAGATCTATGTATTGTTGTGGTCATTGTGCTTTGTCCCGTAGTAATGAAAATCCCGCTTAATAAATGGATGGACTGTTTGGAATCCTGAACCAAGGTCTGACTTGAGTTAACAAATAGAGAGCATAGGGAGGAAGGCAATTAACTGCGGTCAATCACTGTTCCAAAACCACGAGTGGATTTACGAAACCAGAATGCCCATATCGCACCGCTTTTGCGGAATAAGCAGTATTCCTAAATTCAGAGCGATTCCATTGAGTGCTCGACACGTGGCAAAGGCGGGACCCCTGAAACCACTCTCATTTTGCGCCATCGCATGTTAACGTTAGACCAGGGAGGCCACGCGATATTGTTGAATGTCATCGATCTGGAGGGAAGCCATCGGACGGTGGTCGTATTTGGAAGATGCACGAAGGATAACCAAGATATGGCACGAGAATTTGATTGGACTATTGATCATAGATGTGGGGCCCGGAGCCAAAGGTTTATTACAAAGCCATTTGTTTAAAAAGCGTTGGGTATTTATATAAAGTTCGAAGGGTTAAACCTTGGTTATAAGGTCTGGTGGTAGAATATAAAGTTCGGGAGATATGATTTAATTTCACAGTTGTTGATTATGTTTATTTGTCAAATTCCTCAAATTTGATAAATAAAATCAAGGAAGTTGGGGAAGACCATGTGGAGGAGGAGAACGGGGTTTGATCAAAGAAAATGTTGACAGAGCTACGCAAAGAGACCATCTCTCCTTAGGAGCCGACTTTCAGTTTTGTTGTCGTCATCAATACTGCATGCACTAAATAAATGGCGAACTTACCTAATGGGAAGACACTTCAAGGTAGAAACTGATCATGATAGTCTTAAAAACTTTTTGGAACAAATAATATCTTTAGAAGAGTAGCAAAAATGGGTCACAAAGGTGTTGGGTTATGACTTTGAAATAATCTACAAAAAAGGAAAGCTAAATGTTGTTGCAGATGCACTCTCAAGAAAGAATCAAGAGGTGGAAGCATTGCTTTATGCCATTTCTATTATCCAACTAGATTGGATAACCGAAGCAAGGGATGAATGGAAGAAGGATGAAGAAGTGTGGACACTCAATCAAAATTTGCAGCAAGATCCTGGTACATCTAATACATTTAGTTGGAAAAATGATTCCTTATGGTACAAATATCGCTTATATCTTTGTAATAATTCCCAACTAAAACAAAATATTCTTTTGGAATTGCACACTTCTCCTTTAGGAGGACACTCAGGATTTTTAAAAACTTACCACGGGGTGAAGAAAGAATTTTTTTGGGATGGCCTTAAATCTGATATTAGAAAGTTTTGTTGAGATTTATTTTAATCAAATTTGGAGAAAATCTCATGAATGTGACAACAATATGATTTGTTGCGAAATTGACTCCATATAATTCAGATGAGGAGTTATTTCATACTATATTTTTTGTGAGTGAATTTATGATTCGGTTTCTACTCCCAGCTATAAAAAGTAAGCCCGTAGAGGAAAATGAGCATGAGGGATGTGAGGTGAGTGGAAGAGATGTGCAGATGGAAAACTCCGTTGTTGTAATTCTCCAGTTGATGAATGAGATTGTCGATGCCTTGTTTGGTGGACGTAGCACAGATTGATTGGGTGAACCACGTTAAAATATTTGTGTCTTCATGTTTGTTTATGCTGTGTGTGATTATTTTATTTCTGCTGTGTTTTTTTCTCTGACAATTGGTATCAAAGCTTATAGTAGAGTTGTTGTGTAGAGCATAAGAAATCTGGAGCTATGAGGTATCAAACTGTGACTGTGGTGGAAGAACTGTGTTGCTTAATTTCTGAGGTTTAGCAATGCCATGGAGATTGAAAGGCCATGAGGCCATATTTGTGGTGCGTTGATTGCTATACCGTGAGCTCGTGAGCTAGAGGCCGTGTCAGCCGATTTTGAATTGTTGTGTGTAAACTGCGCCGTGAGCTGGTGAAGAAATAAGATCTGTCATTGATCTAAGAGCCGAGTTCAATCTATGTAAGCCATGAATTCTGAATGCGTGGATTAGTGTGCAGTGGACAGTAAAGTGAGTAAATCAATATGCCATGTTTAAAATCAGTTTATTGAAATTAATCATATCGATTAGTAAAGAGCCAAGCCATTGAACCGAACGTGGACAATGAGATCGGCTGTGTGAGTCCATTTTTTAAATCGATTTTTTGAAATACCATATATATCGATTTATATATTTTTTATATATGGTAGAACTTTAACAAATCGATATGGTACTTTGAAGAAATTTGGAAGAAGTGTCGTAGGATGAATTGATAGACCACCCCACTTCTGATTGAATCTGCATGTGTGGTGTCGTTGTTCTTGTTGAATCAATGGCCCACCTCATCTACGTGTCTGGTCAGATCTCTGTGGGCACCGTGGGTTCTCTATGCCTTCCACTTTGTTTTGTTTGCGCTGCATTTTATGGGTTTGTGACAGTGTAGTGCCTTTATCACTTACGATCCTATTCAGATGTCCTATGCGCAGAGAAAGGCTGAGTTATTCCGTGAGGGCTAGCATTCAGGTCCGTTGACCATTTGACCGAGAGCTGAGATATGGTAAATCGATATTTCATTTAAACGATTTGAAATGGGTCTTATAGTGTAGTGCCATCTAAACGATTTATTTTATGCCTTTTGCTCAAACAAAATGATTTCGATTTCAAACTTTTTAAAAAATCGATTTATATATTCTTTATGAAGTCATAAGGTGGCACTTCATGTTTTAAAAGTTTTTTTTTAATCGATTTTTTGTAATATGCCATGATATTAGGGGAAGGGGATTTTTTATAAGGCAAGGGCATTTTCTAATCAAAATTAATTTTTATTAAAATAAAAAAATTCATTTATTAAGAATTGTGATTGGAGATTTTGTGACACGAGTTACTAAACATGGAATAAACACAAAGTGCTCGATTTGAGATCGAGAAATTCAATAGGAAAAACAACTTCGAGATCTGGAAAGTTAAGATGTATGATCTACTCGTGCAACAAGGAGTGGTGAAGGCACTGTTGAGAAAATCCAAACAGCCTTACACCATAATAGATAACGAATGGAGTGACATGGATGAAAGAGCATTGAGCGGCATTCGATTGTGTTTGGCAGATGATGTTTTGTTTAACATTGTGTCATAGAAAACTGCTGCTGGTTTGTGGACAAAGATTGAAAAGATGTACATGAAAAAATCCTTAGCTAATAGGATTCTTCAGAAGAGATAGTTGTACAGTTTGCGCATGAAGGAAGGTACGATGATAACTGATCATCTGAATACCTTTAATACTCTCTTGGTGCAGTTAGAAAATATAGAAGTAAAATTTGAATCAGAAGATAAAGTTGTAACTTTATTATGCGTGTTTCCCGAGTCATGGGATCATTTTGTTACTTCTGTAAGTCTTAGTTCATCAGAAACCCTTGAGTTTAATGATGTTGTTGGAGCTTTTCTGTCTGAAGAAACAAGGAAAAGTTCAAATTCAGAAACCACTACATCAGAAGCAATGATGGTTAGAGGTCGTTCTAAAGAAAGACACTTCAGAAAGCAGAACAACTCGTGGTCAAAATCGAAAGGGAAGAAGAGTAAGGTAAAGTGTTGGTTTTGTGGCAAAACGGGACATTTGAAGAAGGACAGTTGGAAGAGACAACAAACATCCAAAGGAGACTCTTCGATGGAGAAGAAAGAAGCAAACACGATAGATACAGGTTCGGCATCCGTTTCAGGTATGAGTGATGAAGTGTTATCAGTTGGTTTGTCTAATCATGATAAACATTGGCTGTTAGATTCTGGTGCATCAAATCATATGTGAATTCATAGAGAGTATTTTAAAACTTATAAATCAATCAATGATGGAGTTGTTTACATGGGAAATTATGTCTCATGTAATATTGTGGGAATTGAAAGCATCCAGATTAAAATGTTTGATGGGACAAATAAAATTCTAATTGGTGTAAGAAACATACCTGAACTAAGAAAAAACCTCATTTCACTAGGAGTACTAGAAACAAATGGATATAAAACCTTTATTCAAGGTGGAGTAATGAAAGTTTATAAAGGAATTTTACTAGTAATGAAACCAAAGAAGGTTGGAAATATTTTCCAGTTAGAAGGAAGAACAGTGTCAGATCATGCTTCTACATTATCTGAAAATGACAGTAATTCTATTCATCTATGGCATCAACGATTGGGCCATATGAGTGAAAGAGGATTAAAATTTTTATCTGGTCATAAGTTACTTCCTAGTTTAAAATCTTCTAAGTTAGATTTTTGCAAACATTGTCTATTTGGGAAACAAAGCAAGTTGAAGTTTAAAACTGGAAAACATACTAGTAAGGGAATCCTTGATTATATCCATTCTGATGTTTGGGGTCCATATCCTACAACCTGATATGGAGGATCGTCATATTTTGTATCTTTTATTGATGATTTCTCTAGAAAATTGTGAGTTTATATGTTAAAGAAGAAGTCTGATGTATTCACAGTTTTCAAACAGTTTAGAGCATTAGTTGAAAACATCACTTTAAGAACCATTAAATTTTTAAGAAATGAAAATGGTGATGATTTTACTTCAAAGGAATTTGATAATTATTGCAAGGACGCTGGGATCGAAAGACATAAAAATACTGTATATACTCCTCAGCAAAATGGAGTTGTTGAATGCATGAACATGACTCTCTTAGAGAGAGCAAGAAGTATGATTAGTAACGCCAATTTGCAGAAGGAATTGTGGACAGAAGCAGTTTCTACAGCTTTTTATTGATAAATCGATCACCATCAACTGCAGTAGGATGCAAAATTCCTCAGCAGTTATGGAAAGGTCATCCATGTGATTATTCTAAACTGAAGGTTTTTGGTTGTGATGCATATGCTCTAGTTCTGAAACATCAGCGTTCTAAATTAGATCCTAAATCAAAAATATATATATTTGTTGGATATGGTGATGGGACTAAGGGATAGAGGTTGTGGGATCCTACTACTCACAAGATCATCATTAACAGAGATGTTAAATTTAATGAATCTTCACTTGAAAATCCAGATGTAGATGATAAATTGAAACAAGATAATGTATCTAAGTTTCAACACATTTAGTTTGAAGCCAGTTCAAATACTGATGATAGTGCATATCATGAACAAGTTTCAGATGCAGATCATGAACATGTTTTAGATGCAGATCATGAAGAAGTTCCTACAGATAATAATCAACAAATTGTGGAAGTACCAGAAACATCTTTAAGGAGGTCTACGATAATCAAACGTCCTCCTAAAAGGTATGATGATTATGTTACTTCAGTTGCTTTAACCACTAATGATGATGAAACTTTGTGCTATCAGGAAGCCGTAGAAGGTTCTAATAGTGATAAGTGCAAAGAGGCTGTGAAATATGAGATGAAGGCATTAGACAAAAATGATACATGGGATCTGGTAGAACATCCTAAAGACAGAAAAACTGTGGGATGTAAATGGGTTTAAAAATTGAAAAGAGGTGTTGGTGATACAGAGGATAGGTACAAAGGGAGGCTGGTCGCGAAAGGTTTTTCTCAGAAAGCAGGAATTGACTTTCATGAGATATTTTCACCAGTTGTAAAAATTGTTTCAATTCGGATTGTGTTAGCATTAGTTGCTTTACTTGATTTAGAATTACAACAACTAGATGTTAAAACTGCATTTTTACATGGAGATTTAGATGAGGAGATTTGCATGGAACAACTGGAAGGGTTTGTTCAAAATCACATCAATAAATTTGTCTGCAGGCTCAAGAAATCATTGTATGGTCTGAAGCAATCGCCTCGACAATGGTACAAGAAATTTTATTCTTTCATGATGAGTCAAAATTATATAAGAATTGAATATGATCATTGTGTTTACTTTAAGAAATTAAGTAATGGCATGTTCATTATCTTAGTGTTATATGTTGACGATATGCTTTTAGCAAGCAAAAGCATATTAGAGATCAACATGTTAAAGGCTCAGATGGCTAGGACGTTTGATATGAAAGATCTAGGAGCAGCAAGAAAGATTTTGGGCATGGAGTTTTTCAGAGACAGGAGAAATGGTAAGCTATGGCTATCACAAAAGAATTATATTGAGAAAATACTCTTGAGGTTTGGAATGAACAATGTGAAGCCTATTTCAGTCCCTTTTGCTTCCCATTTTAAGCTTTCTTCAAGTTTATGTCCTAACACAAATGAATAAAAGGAATATATGTCTCGAATTCCATATGCCAAGTAGTAGGTTGTTTGATGTATGCGATGGTTTGTACTCAACCAGATATTTCACATGTAGTTGGGGTTGTCAATAGGTATATGGAAAATCTAGGAAAATAACATTGGTTAGCAGTGAAATGGGTGCTTCGGTATCTGAGAGGCACAAGTGATTACTGTATCACTTATAATAGGAGTAGTGAAATTGTTTGTGGATATGTTGATTCCGATTTTGCAGGTGATTTGGATAAGAGAAGGTCAACTTCAGGATATGTCTTTACTCTTGCAGGTGGAGCTATTAGCTGGATGTCAAAGCAACAGAACATTTTTGCTTTATCCACTACAGAAGCAGAATAAATAGCTGCTTCACATGCTTGCAAAGAAGCGGTTTGTTTGCTGAGTTTGGTAGGTTACGGGAAAACATCAAGTTATTTTGTGATATTCAAAGTTCAATTCATTTGGCTAGAAATCCGTCCTATCATAGTAAATCAAAGCATATACCAATCAAGTACCATTTTGTAAGACAGGTTATCACTGAAAGGGGAGTCTCTCTTGAAAAGGTGCATACAAAGGAAAATTGTGCAGACATGTTCACAAAACCAGTTTTGTTAGAGAAGCTACGATGGTGTCTGGCTTCTCTTGGCTTGAAGAAAAGATAAAAATAATAATGGAACAGGGTATGAGGTTAATTTTTGTCAAGGTGGAGATTGTTGAGATTTATTTTAATTAAATTTGGAGAAAATCTCATGAATGTGACAACAATAGGATTTGTTGCTAAATTGACTCCATTTAATCCTGATGAGGATTTATTGCATCCTATATTTGTTGTGAGTGAATTTATGATTCAGTTTCTACTCCCAACTATAAAATGTAAGCCTGTAAAGGAAAATGAGCATGAGGGATGTGAGGTGAGTGGAAGAGATGTGCAGATGGGAAACTCTAATGTTGTAATTCTCCAGTTGATGAATGAGATTGCCGATGCCTTGTTTGGTGGACATAGCCTAGATTGGTTGGGTGAAACACATTAAAATCTTTGTGTCTTCATGTTTGTTTATGCTGTGTGTGATTATTTAGTTTTCGCTGTGTGTTTTTCTCTAACAATTTTGTGGCGGAATGTTTGGTTTTCCAGCAGAATAAAGTTGAGAAAATTAAGACCCCAGGTCTTCTATAACCTTTATCCATTCCAAGTCAATATTGGGAGGAGATTTCAATGGAATTTATCATAGGTTTAACTAAGTCCGAAGGAAATAGTGTCATCATGGTGGTAATTGATAGACTTACCAAGTATGCACACTTTTTTTCATTATCTCATCCATTTAAAGCAAGTACAGTTGCTACTACATTTATGGACACAATTCAAAAGCTACATGGAAACCCAAGGGTTATTGTGAGCAACAAAGATCCCATTTTTATTGGAAATTTTTGGACAGAGTTATTTTCTTGTTTGGGTACTCAATTAGCTCATAGCTCATCTTATCATCCTCAATCTGATGGTCAAATTGAGATAGTAAATAAACGTTTATAAGGATATCTTAATTATTTTGTATCTAATAAATAAACACAATGGGTCAAGTGGTTACCTCTTGCTAAATGGTGGTATAACACTTCCTTCCATATTGCAGAAAAAATGACCCCATTTATGGCACTTAATGGATATCATCCACCGTCCATCACATCATATTTAAGAGAAAATTCAAAGGTTCAAGCAGTGGAAGATCACATCGAGCATCAACAAGAAGTTCTCCAACTCTTAAAGGATAACTTGAATTTGGCACAAAATCGAATGAAACAACATGCATATCAACATCGTAGTGAGAGAAGTTTGAATGTAGGAGACTGGTATTTTTACGGCTACAACCATACAAAAAAATGTCCCTCAAACAAGCTAGGAGGTATAATAAATTATCTCCAAAGCACTATGGTCCTTACAAGGTGTTGCAAAAGATTGGTACTATGGCATACAAGTTGGAGCTTCCTGCTTCTTCACGAGTGCATCCATTTTTCCATGTTTCATGCTTAAATAAGGTTATAGGTGAAAATATTCCAGTTTAAACAATATTTCCAGAACTTGATGAGGAAGGAAAAATCATATTGGAACATGAAGCGATCACAGAAACAAGAACTCGACAACTACGAAATCGATCAATTTCAGAGTATCTCATTAAGTGGAAGAACTTACCCATTGAAGATTCTACATGGGAGGATGATAATTTTATACAGAAGCACCCAGAGCTACTCAAGCATCGAGGACAACACTTTTTTGAAGGAGAGGGGCATGTTAGGTCCCTATATTACTAGTATATTCCCTTATTGTTGTTAGTGTAACCCCCTTATTGTTTTTATTGTACCCCTGTAACCCCAATATTGTTATTATTGTGCCCTTAAATTATTATTGTTAGGTCGGCTAGGATTACATTGTGGCCCCACTAGGATTACATTATGGCCCCATGGACTCCTATATATAGAAAGGAGGTTTTGTAATTTGTAACATTCAAGAATTTTTCATTCATGTAATGTATTGGAGGTTGCCCCCCTCGAAGTGGCTTATTTCTAAGGTGTTGATATCTCTTTTCTTCTATTTTTGGAGTTGGTTTCACAACAAGATGAGAGTTGTGACATTTAGTCGAAGAGAAGCCAACTGGATCTTTGCCTCATCCTTCATAATCCACTGAATCATGCAGTAGACTTCAGGCTGCCTAATCCAGTTGTTAAGTTTATCTACATTAATTTCACCATTATATATCAGTAGATAAAATTTGACATCTAACTTAAAGAAAGGTTTATTAGCTTCATTTCCTGAATTCCTATGATGATGGTGAGAAGAGGAGGAAGAAATTTCACTTGCTGGAGGAGAAGGAGGTGGATCTCCTCCATTATCTCCATTACCTCCATGCCCTGAAACTTATCATTCTGAAACAATCTCCCCTAATTTCTCTAGTCTCTCAAGTCTAGAGAAAAATTTCTCGACCCGGTCTGCCATGGTGTAGAAGGTCTTGCGGAAGTTAAGCTCTTCCTCATTTTGAACATCGTCATCCATGTTCCTTCTTTGATGTGCATGTCCCTCTTTGGGATCAAAATATTGTAGCATCCCTTCGCCTTTTCATAGCCTATTTCTAGTTATCATACAAGCATGTAATTCACATCTACAAACACCTGCTCTGATACCACTTGATCCAAAATCTTTTGCTTGAGATGTGTTAAAGAATTACATGTGAAAATTACAGCTTTAAACAAGAAACTTTAAAGGCATAAACATAAGAATAGAGAAGCGATTAACGTCATGCAAGAAGGCACAAAATTGATATCAGAGTTCATCCAGGAGGGACCACATCTCCGAGCCCTGCTCAAATAGTGCGGAGGCCCTCTTTCATTAAGTGGAAAAAAATGAAAGTACAAGTATAAAATGGGAAATTACACCTTTATACCTCCATAGCTGAAAGTGCCTAAAATTTGCAGACCTCTGATGAAGAAATAGACAACGTCATTGGATTCGTGGTGTTGAGTAGTGTAGAATCCATATTTCCTGGATCTGACAAAGTGAAAATCTGGCCCCTCTGGAAAATGGCTCAGATCATGGTTCTACCCCCCACCTACACACTACTCATGGTTGCCTATCTCGATTTTTGTGACCGATCCTGACCTGCCTGGGTGCACTTATGAAATCCAGGTTTATATACACAAAGTTTGGTGGACTATCTAATGGAGTCGTTTGGGCGAGTTGGTTAAGTGATCCGGTTAGGAGGGAGGAGGTCAGGTGGTCAAACCCCGCCTCCCCTTGAAATAATGTTGAGTACGTTTTACATAACCAAAATATATTTTAAATGGTACACCGTTTGAAATGGTCGGGGGGCCGGACCCATATTGGGTGGCCTGCTCGTATCATTTAAATCCATGTGTCACATGGAAGGGGGGCAGGGGGGGAAGTGGGGATGACAGCCTGCGCCCCCACCCACGCTTTTTTTTGTGGCATATATGTTGTCGGGTGGTTGGGCGGCGGGGTCATGACCACTGGCCACCCCCAAATTAATGTAATTTGGTTATGACATGCAGTTGGATTCCGTGGGGTCCGGAAGGGGTCATGGACCACCAAACATACTTTAATATATATATATATATATATATATATAGATTGTTTAATGAACAAACTAGATATTTTTAAAAATTCATATTTTGACCGTAGGAGTGAAACTAACCGTCCCACAATTTCGCCTAGAATATGGCCAGAGTTGGCCACAATCTGGTGGTTGGGTTTCATCAAATTTGTGTCCTCCTTAGCCTGCCACATCACCAAGTCAACCCTCAAAATTTGACTTCTCCTAACTCCTTCATACGGACTCAGAATTGAGTGTCGTCTACAAAATCAGAAAGATAAGATCTTCAACCCAACATTAAGTTTTCCATATTTCGAACACTTTGATTTTTGAGCCTTTGTACTTAAGCCACTTGTACTTGGACCTATTCGATCTACCTAGATCATTAGTACATTCTAATAAAGACCTATGAGGGCTGATGGGCACCCATAATATTCTCTAAGCATGATATCTGATGGTTTTAGTTTAGGATATCCTAACTTCTTCCACACTTTCTTGGACATGATGCATGTAGATGCTCCTTCATCCACAATGCAACAATGGATGGTGATTTTTTGTACTGATATCAGTGTTTGGAAGGTGACTAGAGAAGGAAGCCTAAGGCTTGCCTTGTCTAGGTCAAAAACCATTAGGCGAGAATCGACAAGGTAGATTGCACCTCGAGCAAAAATTAAGGCTTTTCGTTGCGTTGGGGATGAATGCTGGACTTCTAGTGCTGACATGGTAGCTAGAGATTGAGCCAAATAATCCACTATATTGTAGTTGTGGGTAGCTTTGGAATGGTGTCCCGCATGCCTATGTGGTCCTTTGACCATTTTTGGGAGGGTCTCAAAATGTACTTTGGATATTTTTAATGGCGAGTAGGGTGCACTCGTACTTGTACCTAAAGGGTTGGTATATGGGGGAGTATTGTAGTTTCTATTCCTTGTCTGGAAAAACAAATCTTCTCTAGTCATAAATATCTCATGACTGTCACCTTCGGAATTGGTTTGGGGTGGTTTCTACAGTTGGGTGTTAACCACACCTTGATGGGGAAAGAGTTTTTGCATTTCTGTGGGTTTTTGGGTTGGTCCCCCTTATCTACAGTTATCGTGGATTTTCTTCAACTTGGGGAGTTCAAAACAGAAGTGATTATAATGGCCATATTCACCACATATGGCACAAGAGTGGTTTTTCCTTAAAATTGATCTCTTTTTTTCCCTTGGGAGTTGTTACTTGGCTCCTGGTTTTGATTCTGATTGGGGTTTCCCCCAACTGGAAATAGCGGGGGGCATTCCTGATTATTGCCCCCTTGTCCAGAATCTCCCTTTTTTTCTCTTCAGCTTCTTTTTGGCATAATTTTGAGGATTTTCATAATTCTCCTAGTTATATCATTGTTGATGAGCCTAATAAGGTTTCACTAGATTGACCGACACATTATCTTGTGGTGGTGGTCCATTCTATGCGAGGAAATGGGGATATTGGTTCCCTTGTCCCTAATTGGTATATGAATTTTAGGGTGATTCTCTCGTATCATCATATCTAGCTGAATACTGGGTCCCCTATGAGGGAGGATATGGACCTCCTTGGTGTTGATGATATGGAATCGCCATATTTGTCACATTCTTCAAAGGTGCAGGGTGACTTTGATGATATCCAAGTTGTGATATGTTTTGAATAGAATCATATGAGCATCTTGGGTACTAATTACTACTGCCTAGGTGACCCTGGGCCAATGACCCAATCAAACCATCTGTAGTATTTGACGCGCCTGATAATTCCCTATAGGTTTGCAGGTGCGGGGCATTTTACAAGACACTATAAATATATTCTGATTAGGCGTATATGAGCTAAAGCTATTGGGATTTGCTTATGGCATCCTCCTCTAAGGTGGGCTTCTTCATTGCCATGTCTTTTGAAATATTAGTGGTGAGAGTTTTCAAAAATAAGTCCAACAAAACTCTGTCGTCAACATTGGATTTACACAAACTACGTAGTTAGTGCCATTCATGGATATGGTACGATATATTGATGGTGGGTGTATATCTAAAATGTGTCAGCATTTCCATTCCCGAATCATGATGAATGGGGGTCTAGAAATAAATAAATAACTTGGTAGAGATAGCGCTAAATGTTGTGTGCAAAGCAGAATGCTGCTCGACATACCATTTTGTTGTAGTTCCTATTAGGGTGCGTTTAAATAGTCTCAATCGAATGGTATCATCAATGATATTATCCAATGAACACCATAGGTGGAAATTCGTTATATGATTTCCTGGGTCTTCCGCTTGATTCCCTTCGAATTTTGGTATGTCCAAAGGGAGCTTCGTGGGCATGGGGGACCAGTTAGGGCCATTTTCAATTGGGTCGTTATTCAAATTCATTAGATCTGTGATATTGAGCAATGTTAAGAAGTGTAACTTCGTAATGGATGTTATTGTACCCTGTTGAGTAACAGGTATCTAGATGTGTTGGTTTATGGGACTTGCCTCGGTGAATTTACCTTGCGGCATTCCCTGATGGGTGTTTTGTTGACTCCCAAAAAGGGTAGCGCTCCAATTACCTCTAGGAGTCGTAGGAGGGGTTGTGTGTGGTGACCTTGTTGGGGTTTCCACTAGTGTCGTGTTGGTTGACTGATGGGGGTTTCCAATCACTAACACCCCGATAAAGGATGTATTAATAACGGTGGCGGCATGTTTTCCTTGATGCCTAAATGCTAGGAGGCCTGGCACGCATCCCTCTAATGGGGGGAGATCCAAGAAATGTCTAGATCGACGGGGTCTTGTTGGGTCCTCTATGGTGCTGACTAGCGTAATATTGGTAATATTTTTGGTTTTTTGGAGGAAGTATGATTTATATCCAAGAAAATACGATCACATGCATAAAACAGAGTGAAAAAGTAAGAGGCAATTTTTCCTTTCATTTATAGCTATGTGATCAATCAAGCAAAAAATGGGGTTTCTTGTGCATTTCGTGTATTATACCAAAATCCTATACATATCTACTTGTCCTTACACTCTCTTTGTAACTAAGCCTTGTGAAGATATATTTTGGTGGGTACTAGGGCCAACATCCTAAAAGAATTGGTGACACCTTCTAGTAGACGAAGAATCGACCAAGGTAATGGATGAGGATCAAGTGTTGCTTGCATCATCACCTATAGGGAAGTATTCCCTAGTTTTGGCCACTAAAGAACTTTCATCCCATGTGAGAATTAGATTCTTGAGCTTCTTGGTATTTAGCTACCAATATTGAGCACTAGATGGGTCAGGTAACCCCAAAGATTACCGCACGCACTATCCCTAAGCTTAACCCCTTCTGAAATGGGTCTCTGTAATGCTAGGGTATTTTTTCCATGGGAGGATAGGTAGATTTCAAGCTCCCTAAATAGTAAACTTATATGTTTCAAGAATGTGTCATGACCATGGTGGCTTATTATATGCCTACCCCCAATGGTCCTATCCTGAACTATAATTTTTTTTGTGACACCTGTGAGGAAATTTTAGTGAGTTCAGTTAATGATAGTTTTTAGAGAGTCAAAATTTTAATTACGGCGTGATATGGTGAAGCAATAGTAAGGAATTCTTTGTGTGTGCTCTGGAGTGAAAAATCAATAATTTATAACATGCATATATGCGTTGATTATTTACACTTCCTTGTTAATTACTCTATGTTTGATTGTTACTTGCACAAAATGAAATGATCAGCGGATAAATGGCTTCTTACTCCTTGCCTAATTAGACTAAGTTGTCACTATAGGGAGATGTAAAGTTGTCTTGGGGAAGTGTTCATGTGCGTACCCAGTGTCACCGAGAAGTGCAAGATTGGCAGACAATACTTGCTTCATTTTCGACAACTTGGTCCTAGTCCCAATTTTCTAATGCAAATAAACTAATCTAATGCAAGAATTGAAAAGCTTGAATTAGCTCCAAATTTGTGGATATATGGGCCACTTCATTTTCCATCAATTTAGGCTATGTGTTGTGTATTTTTATCAGCAAAATGATTCTTTTAGACAACATTTGTGGATTGAAGGCCACTTACTTCCTCCTAATTAGACTATGTCTACTATGAAAAAAATAAAAATTACAATTAAGACGACTTATATGCTAAGCTAACTAAGGGTTTATTCTAGCAACTAAGAGGCCTAAATCTGCAATGACACACATCAACATAGTGTTGGTAGATTTTTTATGGGTCGCCAAGAAGTCTACAAGTGAAAAAATAGGAAAAAACACAGCAAATTTATGCTTGTTGGCCTACAACGCGACTTATTTTCCACAGGCGCGGAGTGCGTGGCTAATGGGCTCTATTGTGTGTTGTCGCATGAAATAAAAAAAATACTTGGCCTTCTCTATTATTCAGGACAATCAATGTGTGTGTCGATGAGTTCATAAAAGAAGCAACGATGATTTGCAATAGGCTGAGCAGGGGAGAGACCTAGAAAAACAACCACTATGTCAATGGGAAGAACATAATGGAGTCGTCATTCCTGTTGTTGTGGATTTGGCACGAAGGTGTACCAAATTCACTTCCTTAGTAGGCGGGCTGCTACCTACATAAGATTCATACGTCCAAATGATTTTTTAAATGTTATTGGAACAAGTTCAACATGTAGTAAAACCAAGCTAGAGGGAAACAAAGCATACTACATAAATAATAAAACAAAAACAAACAATATGCACAAGATACACAATCGATGGAGAAAACACCCTAATAACTCAAAATGGAGGTTTTCTCCCTTTATAAGGTGTTGATGGTGAAAAAATATAGAATTATAAAACTCTCATAGTGGATCCTTTGAGCTATGGAGCTCAAATATCCAAGGCAATAACGTCTCCTCCAACCAAGTTTTCTGGAAGCATCACCTCCCTCTCAAAGGATGGTAGATCGACGAACAAGTGGTGAACTCTTCTCTCTTGGACTAACTTGTTGGATGGAAAAAAAACTAAGTCCTTAAAATCCTCTTGCTATTGGACTATGTTAGTTGGTTTTCTACAGAGAAATTTTCCTAGCATAACAATGTGTCTCCCATTCTTATTCCAAAGGCACCTTTATATAAACAATTTTCAAATTTTCCCTCCTTCTCTTGGCCTAAGATGGATGGTGACACAAGAGGGGAGGTCTCATTCCTTTGTGTGTTGCATTAAAGCCTCAAGGTGGCTAAAAGAAGGATGTACTTGGAAGGATTTAGAGTGCCAAGAGGTCTTGGATGGTGGCATTCTAGCATTCCCAGGACCACGCGGCTATCGATGGGATTTCGTGCTGCCATGCAAAAGGCCTGTGTTTCCTGTGTGTTGTCCATAATTGTTTCCCTTGACCTTGGGAAAAAATAATTTTTTGGCTTTGCTAATGTATTCTTTCTCTGGAAACCTATATTTTTACCCTTTTCTTGACATTTTTAATGTATTTTTCTTGTACGATTTTCTAGTGTTAACACATCATTTGGAGCTAAGAGCTCCTCAACTACATGCAACTCAAGCTCCCTCTCAAGGGACAATTGCATGGCTTTGTCTTCATAAAAATTCACATCTCTTCTGACCACTGTCATCTTGTGTGCTGGAAAGTACACCCAATAGTTGTGAGGAGTATTAGTGTACCCCAAAAATATCCCAAACTCTGTTGTTGACTCTAGATTATTCGTGGTATCTTTGGTCACATAGTATTAAATATAGGAACCAAAAATACACATCCGGTCTCTTACCTAAAAAATCCTCCTCTGGTGTGCTCATCCCAAGTATATAATGAGGGCTTCTATTCTTCACAAATATTATTGTATTGCATGCTTCCATGCACAGATGCAATGGTAGGCCCACATCATGCAACATAGCTCATGCTACTCCCATAATAGTTTTGTACTTTCTTTTTGCAACCCCATTTTTTTTTGGGTTATGAGGTGAAATCGACACTCTTCAAATTCCCTCTGAGGCATAGAAATTCTTGAATTCATTAAAGATGTATTCTCCACAATTTTCACTCCTCAGAGCCTTCATCTTCTTCCCTGTATCTTTCTCGACAATTTCCTTGAACTCAAAAATCTTGGAGAACATCTAATCTTTCTTCTGCATGAATAAAATCCAACACTTTCTTGAAAAAACATTAACAAAAATCACATAATACTTGTTCTTTTTTGTGGAAGTCATTGAGAATGGTCCACACACGTTTGAGTGAACTCTCTCAGGGATTGTTTCTACTTGGATTTCCTTATCATGAAAGGTGGTTTTGGTATGCTTCCCCAATGTACAGCCTTTCCATGTGTCTCTTAGTGCAAGTTCACCATTGGAAGTCTTGTAGAAATCTGTTGCATGATCCTCAAAGTGTTGTAGTGTAGATGACCCAACCTCTTGTTCCATAACTCACCGATTTCTTGGCTCTCCACCTTATCTTCTTTACTGCTTAATGTTGCGCAATCATCTACATCAATTTTGTATAGGTTCTTCACTCGAAACCTAATATTTTTCACCTGTCACATGGCTTTGTGATGAAGGAATGTCTTTCCTTCACTGAAAATCACAGCATAGCCACGATCTTCCAATGTAGCAACATCAACCAAATTATTCTTTAAACCATGTACATGCATGACATATTTTAGTATGAGGGTTTACATGACCCTCTATGAAAGGTAACTGTACCAATACCAATAGATTTATACCTCCCATCATCACCCATCTTGATTTTCATCTCGAGATACTTCTCCTCCAAGCTACTGAAGAATTATTTGTTGTCGGTCATGTGGAAGGAAGCTCCACTATAAAATTACCACAGATATCCCATCACCGATGACACCATGCATGTAATGAGGGTGAAGTCCAACTCGAATTGTGAAGCCAATGCTTCACCTACTTCTCCTCCTGAGGCCTTCTTGTTTTTCTTCTTTTGTGGAAATTTTGTGGCAGAGTCTCCATGCTCATGACAATTGAAACATTTTACCTTTGGCAAGTCTCGCTTCTTTCTCGCCTTGTCGGTCTCGGATTTGGAATGGGATGCCTTCCCTTTTCCTTTCCTTTCCTTTCCATCCAAGGCACATGTATCCTCATCATCAGTCTTTGATGAGGATCCATCTCTTGTGCTCCGCAGAATTTCTTCTTTTGCCAAATCAAACCATAGTTTATCCTAATATGGCAGCTTCTCCCTCCCATTAACAGAGTCTTGGTAGCTATGCTAGTTCTTGGGAAGGCCTAGAATAGTTATTCTCACCAAATCATCTGAGGCAATAGTGATCCCAATGCTTCCAATCTCATCTCGGCATTGATTGAACTTTGTCAAGAATTTTTGGATCGCCTCGCCCTTCTCCATTTTGATCTTCGTGAGCTTGTATTTTAGGGCTAGCTTCCTATGGTCTTTTTTATTTTGATACAAATTTTTCAAGACCTTCTAGATATCATATGGAGTCGCCTTCTTATGGAGGATCAGGACAATATGGTCTCGAACTCCCTCTAACAATTTCATTCTCCCCTTTGCTACATTCTTCTTCCATGCATCAAGAAGTTGAGAATTTTCCATTGTGGGTGCAAGACATCAGTATCTATGAAATCCTCCAGTCCATTGTCCTTAAGCACTACCTCCATTATATCCTTCCATGCAATATAATTTGAAATTTCCCTTGAGTGCATATTCGATTCTATAGCCATTGAAAGACATCTTGATCTGTTATTGGATACCAAAGAATAAATCTGCAAATTTGAACCTGATCAAAACAAACATTGTTCTTCTATTCTTATTGTGATTCACGGTGCTCTGATACCATGTAGAAAATATAAAAATGGGATTTTTGGCTTGAGGGGTCCTGCAACAGGTATGATGTTAAGGTTAACCAAAAAAACCCTCTTACTACTAGCCCTTTCGGTAGTGACCTACTTTTGCAGGTCAAAGTCTCACCCGAACCAGTATGGGTGGTGCTAGAACTAGGTTTCCACACCCTGAGAGAGAATTAATTGTTGTGGGTGTATTTAGATCTATAACAATAGTGGTTTGACCTTCGTAACATAATCCCTAACCAGGAAAATCTAGGTTAGTTTACGCAATTTATCCTTCACGCACACAGATAAGGCTCCGCATTCCCTTCAACTGTCTTAATACATAAAATTCCGGTTTGATAGTAATAGTTCTATGCATCCAACATTCATATAAGGCACAAAAAAGTTACGCAACTGATCCAAACACAAATAATGTAGTAAACAGAAATAACACACAGAAACATATCATAAATTAGAACACTGATGCATTTTATACTCAGAGTTATCCTAAAACATTCCTTTATTCATTCATAGTTCATAATGTCCTTAAAATACTTCAGTTCTACCCGTGCCTATAGCCAGCGAGGTCCACACATAGCAGGCCAACAGGAACCTTCTCAACCCAGACAAGTTCATTTTACAATTCAGAACATCATATCAAAACTTACTTCAAAAATAACTATTCTCCTATCTGACTCGATCTAAACTTATATTTATAGCTTTATCCTGCACTCATCTAAGTTCTGAAAAATGTGGTTTGTGACCCCTAGTACTACCTTTTTACCCATTACATCTCATCAGGGACTTTGACCCACCCCATATCCCCTTGACCTATGCCTTACTTAGCGTGCATGACTTAAATTACAAAAAATACCATATTTTTATCCAAAATTGTGGTCCTAAGGGACCCCGCTCCAATAGGCCCCAAACAAAATCTTGTTACTTATCCAGAGTCACAGCATTGTTGGGTTCTTCATCTTGTTCTGCAGCTCCTCGATGGCAGAAACGAAGGGCGCCAGGATGCCCATGCTCTGATCAACTATACTTTGCGCTGTGTCCACCATTTTTTGTGATGTCATCCCTTTTGCGGTGAGTTTTATGCTTTGATAGCTTTGGTTCAAATTCTTTACAACGACATCCAAATCTTGTGACAGCTTCATCGCCTCATTGGCCCATGGCTTCATGTGATCTGTCATAATATTCTTCTTCCTTCACAACTCCTCCTCTTCATCACGTAAGATCTAGCTTGTCTATAATTAGGCCATGCGCTGAGAAGGTATGAAAGTAGGCAGGGCCTCTTGAAGGTCGTCGAATGCTTGTTCCTTAGCACGCAATACCTGTGAGATCTTCCTAACCAGTGGATCTATCTGCACAGATGTCCACAAGCCCATAGTTTTTTCTAGCAGCGCGATACCCTTATCGACTGTGGCGGAAATACTCTCTGAAGATTCCTTGACCAAGGTTTCCCGCTGCACGCACACCTCAGGGGGAGTTTCTGGCTTCATGTTGGCTCGCAACACTGCGATATGTTGCTCGAACTATTCCTTCACTGTCTACACTTCTGATCTAGAGGCTTTCAGCACTGCTACCAAACTTTCGATTTTAACCTATGGTGCAGTGGAAGCAAGGATGGCCACCTCTGGTAGGTCACCAGACATCCTATCAATCAAGCGTTCCAATTCTTCTTGTTGTGCTACTATAGCTTGCTATGTTGTTTGAGTGCGGAGGGATTCTTCAGCTTTTTCCATGACCTTCTTCTCTGCTTTGCTTAGCTGCCGGTGCACGCACACCTCCCTGCACTGCAATTCATCGGTAATAATAGTTTGGATTGTGTGCAGCTTACCGATGGGTAGTATTGACAAGTCTATCCCAATATCTAGGCAAGTATGCTCCTGTGCATGCAATTCCAGTCGCTCAAAAGGAACTGTTGTGCCCGAGAAGGGGCAGATCCTATTGTTCGTTGTGTTGATGATCATGGTTGTAGGTCAGTTCTCTTGAATCATACTTGCTTGATTCAAGCTCGCTTGGATGTTATCAGTCTTTAACTTTAACACCTGCAACCCTGAACGTAATCCTTCTATAGCAGCCTTGTACTACTCTTCCATTACATTCCATCTATCTTCAGAGGCAGATGCAACCACATCTTCTATCTTGTCTAGGTCCTCCTCAGTCAGTGTAGCATCCTTTGTTCCTCTGACCTTTGAGCCTTTCCTCTTCTTGCGCATGCCCTTGGGGATCTCGACTTCACATTTAGTGCCTCTAGGAGACTCAACTCCAATGCCATCTATGCCATCTAGGCCTTTCAGATCCAACTCTGCCTCTCCTTTAGGCTCTTGCTCAGTGTATTTCTCTAATTTCTACTCGATATGTTTTTCAGCATCCTTTTTTGGGCCCATTTCTGCATCTTTTTTAGTGCACTTCTCTTCTTTTTTTTATTTTTCCCCTAGGGTTGCCTGTTTTCCAGATGTTGAAGCTATGATGATATGGGTGGAGCTGAGCCCAACTTTACATGATGCTGGCCATGTCACAATGACCTGATCGATCTCTGCCTCTGTCACCATAAATGGAAATTTGTACCACATGGGGTCATTGTGTGCCCATATCTGCACATGGTGCATGGTTACCAAAAAATCAACAATACTTCGATACTTCTCGTACGTCGTTCGGGATAGTCTGGGTCGCGAATGTATCGTTGCTTCTAGCATGCCTTCAAATAGAAACCATAAAATTTTATTCTCCTTCACTCTTTTTGGGTCAGGCAAATCCCAAAGGCTAGCATATTGTGCCCCTTCGCACACACCAGGCTCCACCTATGGAAAAAATGTGCCCTCTCATGTCTCCAATTCTACCAATGTAATTACCAGCAACAACTAAGAGTAGAATAATTTATTCCTTTCATCATGTGCCTTGCATACGTTATCTGGAAACTCTTGGCAGAGTTATTGGGATTAGTTGTAGCTAACCCCCTTCTCACATTGACTTGCTAATGCGAATACATGCGTAGGGACTGCCTTAGGGTGGCACTTGTGCATCATTTTACAGCCAAGGACTAAGTTTCATAGGTGCATGCTTCGGGTCCTCAATCTACTGCACCAAGAACCCCCTGGAGTCCTACCCAATGTGGTAGAACTTTTTCACCTTTGTAACTACCTTCAGCTCATTACTCTTCCCAAAACTAGCCATGGGATGGGGCCCCTTCTTGCGCAGGCCGGTGATCCGATGGATCAGCACTGCATCAATCATAATTCATCCTTGTATCCATAGGCACCCTTCGTGCACTAATGTCAGCAGCTAGCGCACGCAGAAAGTTGTAATGCGGTACCTCCCGAAGTGAGGAATCCTCAGCAAATTTAGGATCCCAGCAATGCTCAATGCGCACTCCCATGGCATAGTTTCTACCTTTACAACGTCATCGTATAACACGCACTCTAGGTAGTATTCAGGTGCCAAATTGGTAATGTCTCCTCGTTCGCCATGTCATAATCATCAAATTTGACAAGAGGTATCTTTCCAAACACGTCTCCATTAGCAAGAATGACCCGCGGGATAAGCGGCATCTGAAGGTAGTCTCACACCACGTCTACATCCTTTGGAATGCACATAGAGGGTCTGCGTGGCTTGAAATACTTCGATCGCCATGAAATTGGCTCTATAAGCATGGCCTCCTCAGTGGTGCTCATTGGTCTTTTGTAGGGTCATTGATAAGATACCTACCCTTCGTTGCTTATCGCGGGGATGTAAAATTTCTAGAGGAGTTCTACAGCTTAGAGGATGACCCCTTGGTCATCTTACCCTTTCCCTTAGCTGACATAGACATGACTTCTTGGACCTCTGGTACCACTTCATGAACATCATCCGACCCTAGCTCTGTAGACGTTGTTAGCGGCACATTGTGTTCTTCAAATGGTGTGCTCTCAAGGTTAGTGGCCATCATTCTTGGGCAAAAGAAAAATTCTGGGTTACTTACGTCAGATGTGGGGGTCTCTCACCCAAACATACAATGCTCAAAGACAAATTTATGGCGCAATTCACACATAAGCTCAAGGTACAATATACTCAGAAAGAAAAGGAACTAAATGTGACCCATTCCCTTCCTTTTATAGACGATATGAGGTAAAAACGGTCACATCCCCATTAAATGCATCTTACCCCCATAAAAACGGTCAAAAATCCCATAAGATCTCCTCATTAAATGGAAAAAACCCACTGCATCCAACGATAATATTGATTTTTCACCTAGTTTTACTGTTCCAATAGCTAGTTTCTCCTACTGTGCACAACCTCTGCGCTCTTTCCACACCTATCTGCATGTTTCCTCTGCACAATGCGTAGACAAGTGGATTCCCATTCTCCGACCATATAGTCAATTAGAAGGCACAGAGTTGTCACTACAAGGAAAATACCCTCTAGAAGATGTCTTTGAGGAAGCCCTTATAAAAATACCCCAAACATCCGTTTCTAGTGGAGGTTACTGGAAACAGTTGCAGGGTGGAGGGTTTTGTGGATGTTTTCTGCTCAGTGCGCTTATCATTCGAAACCGCACGGGTGCGCTCAACAAGAGAAAGCACCGGTGCGCACAAAAAATTGTCACACCGGACACCGTGTGCTCCGTACACACCTGCCCTGTGTGTTGTATTACTATAGAACACCGGTGCTTTACAACTCTTTGGCACTGGTGCATCATAAAACACCGCTCCAAAACCGAAACCACCTGGTGTGGTATTAAAAAACTGCACCAGTGCGCCAATAAACCCCACGCACCGGAACAAGGTTAAATAAAAAAAAAATTACGGCCAAAAAAACATATTTTTCACTTTTCTCAGTGCTCCAGAGCTCTTAAGAATCGGTGCAATTTATCGTTTTCTGAGCCTCCCTGACATAGGTGCTCTTGTTGCACCCATTTCACGCACTGCTGTTGTGCATTGCCCACTAATCTCCAGCTTGCATTTTACAAAACAGTGGTCAAATTTTATTTTTCAAATTCTACAGCCAATATGCCTCCTCGATGGCCAAATGTACAACAATTTTTCTTTTTTTTTCCATAATTAAGCTTTGTAGCGGTTTATAATTTCAAATAACTTAAAATTAACCATTTAAAAGGAAAAAAAATTGTCGTGCAGTGCACTTGAGCCGTTCGGCTCACACCGGTAAGTCGCGCTGCCTGTAAAATTTACAGGACACACCGCAACCGGTGCTAACGGTATCCACATCATTTCTGGGGAGGTACCGAAAGGCACACCGCTTTATTTTAAAATTAAAAAAAAAATGTGATGTGGTCATTTAGCCGGCCGTACCATTGACCATGTGGAATAGCGGCAACTTTGTGCGTTGACGGAAATATCCTCCCTGGTATTTGTTAGTGCACTGCATTTGACATTCTGACAGGGTCAACGGTGCAGCCTGGTAAAATATCACACTGTTTACTATGTAAATAGTCAAGAGGTCGGTGCACTGACACAACTATACACATCGAGGCATAGAGTTTATTCAGTGCATCACACTCCTGACACCATACATAGTCAACGATGCTCTGAAAATTTTTAGGTGCACCGCCTAAGGTGCGTTTAATGTCATCTGGGGCATCGCCACCGATACGCAACAAACAAAAGACTCATTGGAACTGGTGCATGACTGTTTTTTGTGGCACACGGACAGTTTTTTTTTTCTTTCAAAAAAATTTATATATGTATATTCCTAAATACATGTCTCATTTAATAAAAAAAATTATTTAATATGTCAATCATTCAGAGAGAAGAGGGGGAACAACAACAACAACCAGCGGAGCAATATGGCATGGTTCACCTGTCGGAGACACGAGAGAGGGAGAGAGATGCGTACCCTCGCCCTATTACAGTAGCTATCGAGGGGCTCCTAAGGCAGGTAGGCCTCCTCAAGTTCTATGAGGAGGCTACTTCCCTAAAGGGCTATGGTGTGTTTTTGAGACATCTTATCCGTAGGTGGAATGCCCATCGACAAGCTTTCCAGGTTGGTCCTAACAAGTGGTACATGCCCACTGAGGAGGATATATATTTCATTACTGGGATATCGAGGAGAGGGGTGGATTTTCCTTGTTCCTAGATGTTCCATCTGGCTGTCTAGTAGGGAGTCAGTTAGTGTACTCCCAGAGATACATTGGAGCATCAGTATTGTCTCCTTCTAATTTTTGGGTCGTTGGAGTTCAGTTACGTATTGGTGAATTTGGTGGTGAGGAGGTGCAGTGCCTCTCACTTCTCATTTTGACCATTTCAAACAACACCAGTGACAGGAAACACATTAGTTTCTCACTTTTATATTATGTTGATTCTTTAGTACAGGAGCCACGACTTGTCAGGTGGTCTGCCATTTTTTTGTGGCAGTTTTGTACAACCTTAGATAGATGTCGTGCTCATGCATAAGAGAGGGTCAACTTACCTTTTTCTTTAGAGCTTTTTTGTTTATTTTTTGAGAGGTTTCCAAAGACGAGGCCTACTTTTGTTTGGCAGCCTCGTAGGCCGATGTTCGAGGCATAGATGCACATGTGGGGGCAGATGATGCCCAAGAGGGGCGAGACTGTGTTTCCAGCGAGTATATCGCATGATACACTGGAGTTGCTAGCCAGTGTTGACGAGCTGAATCCCTTCATTATGGTCCCATACCCTTATGCTAGATTGGATTAGCGAGGGTGTCCCAACATCCTCTTCACAGTTGATGAGCCACCGAATGATAGAGGTAATATTATTGTTTTATTTAAATTTATTCTAATATGTTCTTTAACTTGTTTTTATTAAATTTTGAAATGAAATTGTCTAATTATTGTTGTGTACTTTTATATATTTTGCAGACATTGGGTCTAAGAGGAGGCACCAACACATGATCCAGGTGCGGATCTTGATGACGATCAGTCCATGCCAAATGTCGAGGATCATCAGGAGGCCGGTGCAGAGAGACTTGCTCCTGCTGGTGCATCGGTATCTCCTTTTTCTAGGCGCAGTCGACTTGATACTAGATACAGGATGGAGTTGGGTGACCAAATCACTGCTTTGATTGTTGAGGTAGGCATCATGCCCACTCATATGAGACACATAGAGGTTGATGGAAGGCTATTATAGATGTGGAGAGGCATGCCGCGTGACATGTACAGGATGATGTGGCATGTCATAGGAGCAATGAACTTAGTTACGCAGCTGAGGAGGATCCTTGCACATTATAGGCGTGGTCAAGATGCAACACATGATCGACAGTCAGCGAGCAACGACTCATCATCTCATAATCTTTCACCTTGCGTCACGCCAAATGAGCATCCTCCACTAACATCTAGCAACAATCATCAAGGAGATGAGGCTGGACCATCGGCCACGTCTAGTCAGCAGCCTGCAACATCCAGTAGTACTCATGATCATGAGTAGGTTGGACCATCGATCATCGAGGTTGCACCATTGACTGACCAGTCCTTGACTAGTACTGCTGTTGATGTTGTACCACCAGCTGATCCATGACATTTATATTACAATTATATATTTTTAACATGATTCAGTTATATATCTATATATATATATATATATATATATATGGTCTATGTATTTTATGTTCCTGTTGCAGTTGTACTTAATTTACATGTTGGTGATCATCATGATGTGTATATTGTTAGGTCATGTTAGCTGATATGTTCATTTAATGTGCAGCTTGCAGATAGACGTGTATGTGATAGCATGAGTTATTTGACATGAGATGTATATTTGATGTTTGTGTTGTGATGATTTTATACAATGCTAATTTTGTTTTGTTAGATAATCATGATCATGATGATGTTAACAAATTTGAATGTTTTTTTTAGTAGAATATGATGTTTGTACGATCGTTATCATGATCGTGATATTTATTAATTAATTTAATATTAAATTACCATGATATTTATTAAATATTATGTCGTGATTGTAATTGAAATTCAAATTTTAATTGTATGTAAAATTGTAAAATTGTATTTGTATTTGTAATTATAATTTTAATTCTAATTGTATGTAAAATATTTAATGTAAAATTTTAATCGTAATTGTAACATTTAATTTATTTTGAAATGATTGTAATTGTAATTTTAATTGTAAATGTATATATATGACAAATTGTAAAATTCTAATTCTAATTCTAATTGTATGTAAAATTCTAAAATTGTAATTGTATTTGTAATTGTAATTGTATGTAAAATATTTGTAAAATTGTAATTCTAATTGTAAATGTAATTCTAATTCTAATTCTATTTGTATGTAAAATATTTGTAAAATTTTAATTGTATTACTGTGAAAGGATTGTAATTGTAAAATTTTAGTTGTAATTGTAATTTTAATTGTATGTAAAATTCTAAAATTGTAATTGTAATTCTAATCGTAATTGTATGTGAAATTGTAAAATTGTAATTGTAATTGTATGTAAAATATTTGTAAAATTTTAATTGTATTGATGTGAAAATTTTAATTGTATTAATGCAAAATGATTTTATTAAAATTTTTAAATTTGTAAATAATTGTAAAATAATAAATCTTGAATAATATGAATTTTTGTAACATAATAAAGTTTAGAAAATAATGCACATAAATTCATGTACTTTAGAATTATCATTATTTTATTATGATCTTACATACAAAAAAAAGAACTTTGTACTCCTAGTTTTCATCCGGTGCGCTTATAATCATAACCCGCACCGTGTGTCTTAGTACTAAGATGCACCGGTGCTTCACAACTCTTCCACACCTATGCATCATAAAACAACGCGCCAAAACATAAAACTTGCAGGAAACAAAATATGGAACTGTGCCAACAGATCAAATTTTGAAAGATGGCATGGTACATGGTTTTGAAAGAATGTGTATAGTTTATGAGTCAATTGTTGCTATGGTACGTCATTTTTCTTTTCGATTTACATTGATGTATATTATGTAATATTTCAATTTTCATTATTCTCACCTATGTATATACACTCATTTCAGTTTATTTTGATGTTTGTAGATGGAAGGTGAAGAAGAAGAAAACAATCAACACCGTGAACAAAACATTCCTGAAAATAACCCCGAGTCATGGAAGTAGCTCTAACAGTGATAGCAGTTCAAGCGAAGAATGATGATCACTATGTTTGGATATCAAAGCAAGGCATTGTATTTTTTGAAATATTTATCTATGAAATCAGACATTTTGTTTAATGTAATGGACATAGTGTCCCAATTGAAAGACAAAGGGATACCAATAACTGTCTCATTTTGTATGACAAAGAGTGTCTTACTCATATATATATATATATATATATATATATATATATATATATATATATATATATATATATATATATATATATATGTTTTAATTTATTCTATTGCGTTCTCTATTTTCGCTATTGTGTTCTCCATTATGGATTTCTCAAATGCACTAATAAAAAATTTAATTCATATGAATATTGTTATAATATATATATATATATATATATATATATATATATATATATATATATATATATATATATATATATATATCGACTTTTAATGAATAATGAATTTTAAAAATTCACAATAATTATGATATGATATAACAAATTGATCCAAACATCACATTCAAATGCATTAATAAAAATTTAATTAATATGAATACCTTTATAAGATGTGTCGACTTTTGATGAATAATGAATTTAGAAAAATCACAATAACTGCATTGTCACAGGTTGATGTTTCTAAAAAATACAAAATGAACACTAGTGTGTCTATATGCTACAGCACACCGGTGCGTTTCTACGACCTATGGGCACTACACAAATTCCAAAACCAATTAAAAAACTCGGTGCATTTGTGCGATACTACACACCAGTGCTTTTATGTGAGACTACACACCGGTTCATTTGTATGATGTATGGGCACCACACAAATACCAATACCAATTATAAATATCGGTGCATTTGTCTGATATGGCACATCAGTGCATTTCTATAAGTCTACGTACTTGTGTGTTGAGACGACCCATGGGCACTGCACAAATCCCAAGGCCAATTGGTATGGCCCCATTTGTTGTATCACCAACACTGTGCGTGGTGCAGTTGTATACCTTGACGGCCCGGTGCAAGAACCTTCGACCGCCCTGGGGCCACCATCTAGATGACATGCACTAGTGCGTTGAAACCTTAGTAGCGCACCGATGAAAAAAAATATCCATAATAACCTCCGACTGCCCATTTTTTTTAGTTGTGTTGTATTTTTTGTTAAAAGCTCCGCCAAAAACTCCATAACCATAAACCGATGTTGTAGAAAATGTTTTTTTTTATAATTTTGGCCAATTTTATAACATTAAAAACCTCCTTTATTACCTCTTCTAGAGGGTCTTTTCTTTTGGCCACGTTGGGCAGTGAGAGTCTTCTTGGGTATTTCAATGGAGGTCAACTAAAGACGTATAGGGACATGTCCCTATACGTCTTTAGTCGGCCTCCATTTAAATACCCAAGAAGACTCTCACCGTGCAACATGGCCAAGTGCACTACACCTCCATCAATGATCTCTTTCACAATGTATGGCCCCAAATAGTGCTTCCTGAACTTCCCTGGGTGGCACACAAACTGACTGTCATATAACAAGACAAAATCTTCCTCTTCAAACACCTTTTTCCTGATGTGCCTATCATCCCAAGCCTTTTCACACGCATTCTGTACTTGCTAATGGAAGTTAGAAATGAACATATCCTCATCTAAGGAAACCAGCTGTGTAAGACGTTCCTCCATGATGTCAAAAATCAATATTAGTGAATGTTCGATGCATAGGCTTGGGACAATATATTCCATTGGCATGATTAATGCTTGCCCATAGACTATCTGGAAAGGTGTTTTTCCAGTCAGCTTCTTGCATGTGATCCTATAATCCCATAACACAGAAGCGATGTGCATGTCCCAATCGTTCCGATTTGCATTACAGATCTTTGTGAGCACATTCTCCAAAATTTTGTTGAAAGCTTATACCACACCATTCACTTGAGGGTAATAAGGAGTAATCCTCTAGTGATGGATCTGAAAATCCTCCATCAAAGCTTCAATGGTTTCATTAAATAAGTGTTTACCCCTATCACTCATCAATATCTTTTCGAGCATGTAAACCTAGTCAGAATATGTTCAAACATGAAATGTGTAGCAGTATCGACGGTACAATCCTTGACTAGCTTAGCTTCTTCCCATATGGTTACATAATCTGTGGCATTAATGATGTAGCATGCACCAGTCTTCTTAACAAGAGGATTGATGGGTCCTACAAAATCGATAGCCCATTTATCAAAAGCCTGCAGGGCCTTCTGAGGCTGTAGGGGAATTTCATCTCTACGCAATGGTTTCCCCGTTCTTTGGCATGCATAACAAGCTTGGAAGTATGTATATGCATCACTATGTAGTGTGGGCCACCATAACCTTCTATGCAGCTCCTTCTGCGCAGTAGCCTTTCCTGCATAGTGGCCTCCCGCCACCCCTACATGAGCCTCAACCAAGATTTCATGTCTCTCATGTTCCAAAAAATACCTTATTAATACTTCGTCTACTCCCAGCATGTACAATTGACCATCAATCAGGGTAAAATTAGCTGCGCGCAAAATCATCTCCTTATTTTGTTGCACCGAATATTCAGCAGGCACACTTCCAGTGGTTAGGAAGTGAATAATATCAGTGAAGTGTTCATCAACCACCTTGATAGAAAAGAGTTGCGCATCTGGTTGGTTCCTCCCCATTTTCAATGCATGATAAATTATCAAGTCTAGCATTCAATATTCTAGGATTCACAATGATTTCAAAATCGTATTCCTGAAATAGCAACAACCATATACAAATATTCCCCCCCAACACAAGCTTATTGACCAGGTATTCCAAAGCAGAATAGTCTGTGAACATCTTGAAGTGCCATCCTGGAAAATAGTGCCTGTATGTTTTTAGAGCATATAAAATGGCCAATCCTTCCCTTTCTGTGGTTGAGTAGTTGTGCTCTGCACTAGAGAGCTTCCAACTGGCAAACGCAACAGGGTGTTCAATGTCTCCTTCTCCTGACTGCGCTAAAGCAGCTCCAAGTGCTATACCAGATGCATCCACATGTACATGGAAGACCTTCGACCAGTCTGGGAATATTAGAATAGGTGTTGTAACCATATTTTCCTTCAGTAGATCAAAGCTCTTTTTACATTCCTCATCCCAGAAAAATGACACATCCTTCTTCAATAATTTTTCCATAGGCGCAGTAATCAGAGCGTAGCTCTGAATGAACACTCCTAGGTTGATGATAACTACAATATTGGTTGGATATACCATCAATCCCTGCTGACATGACACACAATATGGCCCAATAAAATTCCAAAGGAATGAATAATATGCATTTCTTTAAGTTAAGAGAAATATGGTGCTTCCTACAAGTGTCAAGCATCATGCACAGGTTTGACACATGCTTCTTTACTAGCCCAAAAATAGTCCAGTCATCAAAATACACCTCCAATAACTTGTGCATGAATTATTTGAAAATGACTACTATTACATGCGAGAAGATAGAAGGTGCATTCTTCAATTCGAAAGGCATGACTATGTATTGGAAAGACCCCCATTCTGTTGCAAAGGTGGTCTTGCTTTGGTCTTCTGGAACAATTATGATCCGATGATACCCTGAAAATCCATCAATAAAATAATAAGCCTCTTTTCCTCCCACATTATCGAAGATCTCATCTGACAATGGAGTATGGAAGGGGTCATGCACACATGAATCATTCAGCTTGCGCATATATACACAAATCCTTATCTCTCCTTTGGTTTTCTTTTCTTGAACAACCATTTGGCTCACCCAATTAGACCGCTCTACAGGTTCAATGATTCCTGGAGCAACCATATTTTCTAATTCCTCTTTTAATTCCTAATTATACATGGGATTTAATCGGTATGGTTGCTGCTTGACATGGAAAACATCTGGTTTCAAATTTATATTCAAAACACCTAAGTCTCCTACAATTCCTTTAAGCTCAGAGAACTTTGTGGGAAACAAGTCTTGATACTCTGTCAACAGCTCCGCAACCTTCCCCTCTGTGTTCTCATCCCAATAGTCGCCAATTTTGGACAACTTGGTATGTTCTTTTATCCCAATGTTGACTTCCTTTAACTTCAGAGGCTTAGTTACATCTACCATTCCCAATGAGGGCCTTGCAACTGTGTGCTCCCCTTCGGACTCAGGGATGTTGATATTTCTTGGGTCTTCCTCATTGTCTTCTACTTACAGGTTCCTGTAGTTGACAATATCTTGCATCTACGCTTCCCATGCTGGCACAACACATTCTATCCAAGGTCGGGAGTCATCAAGGACAAGCGCTTCTATATCTTGCAGGGCTTCGTCCAAACCCTCCAATCCCTCGACAAAACCAAAGGTTGAAAGAAAATTGTAAGTCATCGTAATCCAATGGTGAGTCCCTCGGTGCAACTCTGCTTCTAAATACCATGTATTAGGTATTGGTCCCAATGAATGGAAAAACATATGAACCCATTCATTCCAGGTATTTTCATTCCAAACCTCCATCCACATGGCCAAGTGCTTTGTCAGATCACCCTGACCATAAAAAAGCTCATTGGTGGGGTAGCAGGTGGCTCAAATCACAAATTTCATCATTTTGTTGCATTCCTCCCAGTCCTTAAATATTCCTTTATGTGTATCCCACCATTGCATTGGGGTTGCGCGCATGGCCAAATCAAGTTCCTGAAACCTTTGTTCTTCTGGGACAGCCTTTTCCAATTTTTCCAAAAAATATACAACACTATCAAAACCATCAAAATATGGTAATTCTCTTACCTCTGAGGAGATGCATCGGAAATTTTTAGTGATATAGAGGTAGCGCAATACAGAAACATCATGAAACTGATTTTGCGAGTTCTCCATCTCCACATTAGAATCTGAGAAACACGAGCTATCCTTTTCCCAATTTAGCATTCCATCAGTTGTCAGGTTGATCCAATCCTCATCCCATGCATTCAACTTGTAGATATGATCGACATCATCTCCTTCGTGCACTGTTTTGTATATATTTCTCCTTCTATTGGATTCAGAGGTACTATTACCCACGTACCATCATTTTCAAATATCATGCTCCCACGCTTCAAATTGATGATGCCTCCCATATCGATGGCCCAATCCAACCCTAGCAATGTAGGGTAAGGGTTTGCATAATCCACAATTTGTATCACTTCAAAATCTGCGCGTACCTTTACTCCAACAATGTATACCAGAATCTCTAGGAGTCTTCCAAGTGGGATGATCTTCTGCTAATTGGCTATGAATAGCTGAATGGTGGACCATTCCAACTTTAATTATCCCATCTTATGCCAGGTCTGCTTAGGTAGCACATTTGCATCAGACCCCAAGTCCAAGATGACTTGATCCATCTCATACTTCCCAATTTTCATGGTCATGCGCATCTCCTAACCCATTCTCTTCTTGTTCTTATATATCTTGTTCACGACCTTAGTCTTAGCTCGAGGCAATTCCTTGTCTGCGCAGCTATCTATTAGGGCATAAATATTTCATACTGCTTTATGATTGTGGAATAACTTAATACAAGCTTGTAGAAGATTTTCTATAGCTTGACTTCATCATCAATCTTTGCTTCCATGATAGACTTGGATGTGGATTCACGTGCAGCAACAAAATCCTTCCTCGCTTCAATAAATTCTATTTTTCCTTCTGCAGGTTGATTCCTTCCTTATTTTTAGAGGCCTTCTGAATCGATGGCTCTGCATTAGCCTTCTTTCCCTCATCTCCTCCGATAGGAGAATGACTACGTGTAATTATATTTACACTTGGATCATCGTCGTGCGGCTCATATTTAACCATTTGTGTGTTCTGCATAGGTTTTTGTTGTTGCTTTTCCTACATTATAGCAATTAAAATAGGGCAATACTCAATAACATGATCAAATTGTCTACAGACGTGCAATACTATCATGCAAGGTCTGGGCAGTCGCACGCATAATGTCCAACATCTCCACAACTATAGAAAATTAATTTTCCTCATCCATGATATATGCCTCCACCTATCCCCCCTCCCCTTCCTCTTGTTGGGTATCCTCCACGCCCATAGGGAGATTCTGGTGAAGATGGGTTGGTCTGCACCCTATAGAGGTTGGCACTGTATATCATTAGGTTTAATGTGCGGTATTAGTTCTCATCATGACCAACTAAAGAGCAAAACATGCACCATTACTGCTTCAATTATGGCACATAACTTCCCAATTGAGGTCAACGGTCTATATCGTGTCATCTATCTACCCTACAATTAGCGAACCATAGTGTGGGAGTACCACTTGGCCCTGCAACACCCCTAGGTCACAATAGATTTGGCCCTCCTGCTTGCATGTAATCTGATAACAAAGTGCACTAGTCTTTGGTGTGGCCTAAACCCTTACAGTGTATGCACCATACATCTATGCCAACTTCCTTTCCCCCATCTCTGCAAAGGTTCTGAATCTCCAATTGCATTTCCTCCAACTAATTTTGGATTTTCAGAGTTCCAAATTGATCATCCGCTCTAGGCACAACTTCTAGTTTCATAGAAACTTCCAGAGCTTCGACCTAAGAATCAATATTCTGCTAATTCATAGGTCTATGTAGATGTGGAAATAGCATGGAAATAAACCATTACTTATGCTATTTATCATCATATATAAATCCTCCTTCGTTGATAGTGTGCTTTAGCCACTGATCTGCCTCCCAAATAGATTCATTTCACTCTTGTTTGATATCTTTAAATTATGTGACACACTATGAGTAGGACTTTGGCTTTATGAACTATTGTTTTAGAGCGTCCTTAATCTAAGCAACTGTGGGATCAAAGTGCTGAGTTAGATATCCCATAAACCGATCTAACGCATGACCTTCAAATGCCATAGCTAGTTGTGCTCTTTTAATAGCATTAGTGTTAACATTCTTCACAGTCCATACTAAATTGGCGACAAACCAAAACCTGTCCATGTCCTCATCTCCCACACCCTTGAAGGTGGGTAGCTTCATATGCGCAACCATATCTTCTTTTGGTGGTAGTGGTGGTGGGGTAAGAAATGTCTTACCCCTGCATGAGTTCAACTATGGAGTAGCAGGAGGGCTACCTTCGGCGCGTGTAGCCTCACCGCTTGCTATATTACTATCAGTCGAGTTTCTTAGAGGGATATATACAGATTTTTCTCCTCTCTGATTAACCTGATAATACTTTTCTCCACGCATAGTGCTTTCTAGCTTAGCTGGGGTCATTCACTCAGTGTGACTACACAAAACACCCTTTTCACACAATAGCATCTTAATTAGCAAAGGTAGAGAGCGTATAAATTTACCTATCCGTCCTTTGAAGAACCTCCTCTCAGCTTCATAATGTGACACAAGCTGGTCTACTACAAACTCTGTTACAAACCCACCCAAAATTTTTTCAACCCAATGATCTACAGTCCAGGTGATGGAGTTATTAGTCTGCTCCAACTGTTGAATCAACTCAGGTGTCCACTAAGTGACCTTATCATCCTTCCAACATGTTTGGAACTCAGCTTATCTTGACAACCACTCCTTTAATTCTTACGAAAATGTCACAAAGAAGATATCGTGAACCTCTATGAAAATATACTTTTTTTTCCAATCTTTAGCAGAAATTTTCTTACTTATTTTTTCCTTAAGGGAAAATTCTTGAATTTTCTTCTCAAACTAGTCTTCTAATTCAGGCTTTGATGGCCGCCACATCACTCAATCTCTCTCAAAATGATCCCGGTCCCAACAACGGAACCATTTTTTGGCTTGAGGGGTCTTGACCCAGGTTCAAAGTTAAGGTTAGCCAACAAAACCTTCTTACTACTGGCCCTTTCAGTAGTGACCTACTTACGCAGGTCAAAGTCTCACCCGAAGTAGTATGGGGGGTGTTGGAACCAATTTTCTACACCCTGGGAGATAATTAATTGATGTGGGTGTCTTTAGATCTATAACAACAATGGTTTGACCTTCACAATAGAAAACCTAACCAGGAAGATCTAGGTCAGTTTACGCAGCTTATCATGTGTGCACATAGATAAGGCTTTGCAATCCCTTCAACTATCTTAATACATAACATTCAGATTTGACAGTAATAGATCTATGCATTCAACATTCATATAAGTCATAAAACAGTTACACAACCGATCCAAACATAGATAATGCAATAAATTGAAATAACACACAGAAATAGAACATAAAGTGGAAAATTGATGCATTTGATACTCAGAGTGATCCCAAAACATTACTTTATTCATTCAAAGTTCACAATTTCCTTACAATAATTTAGTTCTACCCGTGCACATAGCCAGCGATGTCCACACACAGCAGGACTAAGGTCTCTACGCACACAACCAGCAAGAGCCTTCTCAACGAGACAAGTTTGCTTTATAGCTCATAACATCATATCAAAACTTACTTCAAACTTAACTATTGTCCTATCCAACTCAATCTACATTTCTATTTATAGCTTTAGCCTGCACTCATCTAAGGTCCACAAATTGTGGTTTGCAACCCCTAGTTCTACTCTTTTGCCCATTACAACCCATGAGGGGCTTTGACCCACCCCAAATCCCCTTGACATGTGCCTTTCTTAGTGCACATGACTTAACTTACAAAAAATACCATATTTTTATCCAAAATTTCATAAGGGACCCCACTCCAATAGGGATTCAATCTGATCTTATAATGTACTAAAAATATATACTAAATCCTTTTACAATTTACAGAAACAAAACACGATCACACAATCACATAACCGGTAAGAGAAAGACACAATCGATCACACAACACAAGATGTATCTGAGGAAAGTGCAATTCTTAAAACCCTGTTATATGTATATTGTATAAATTCAAATATCATGAAACAATACAATTATTTCTCTCTCAAGAGAAACTCATGTACGCTGCCAACCGTCTCACTCTGATCTAGGAAAAATCAGACAAATACTTAGCCAATCATATGCCTTTGCTCAACCTTCTTGCTCACACATTCCATGAGGAATTAAGACCTAATTAAATGGAAAAATCCCTTGGATTAATTGCGCAATCATTCCTTGGCCTCCTGTAATATTCCAAAATTAGCATGCAGCTAATTGGAAGATTGATTTTTTCTTTTGACACCTAGGAGATGAATAAATGTGTAAGGAGGCCCATACATTTCAAAAATAAGAATAAAATCCCTCATGATATGAAAGGGGATAGTAATAATAGCTCTATTTTTCACCCTCATGTGTGAACAGGGGCAAATGCATGTGGACAAGGTCAAGTTTGACCAAGTCAACAACCTTGGAATAGAAGGTGGAGATCATCTATGGAGACAGCACAGTGATAGTGGGAGGAAGATTCCTTGGTGAAGGAAACCCTAATAAGTGGGACCCAAGATGAGAAGGCTTCCACTTTTATATAAGGAGGGCAAGACAGCCATAGCTATACCTGTTATGGATTATTGATTTTATGGTTTTCATGACTATTGTGCTTTCTTCAACTGTTTAGTTGGGATTGATGTGCTGCTTAGCACAAGGAATTCCTATTTAGAAATTACTTCTCCTTTCTTGAGAGGCCTATTGAGGGAGTTTTTACTTTATTTCTCCACATCTAGGCTTCAGGCCAAGCTACCTCCTTAAGCTACAACGCAGTTTCTGTTTAGAGTTGGGTTGTGTTCCAGAGTGTTGCAATCGAGGGTTGACAACACCACTTACAAAGCTTATTTTTCAGAGGAGGAAGCTTTCCTTCCTTTGGGAGATAAGTGAGGAATATTCTGGAGCTTATTGAAAATCTTGGCACTTGGCCAATACATTTACCATCTCCTATAGCACAATCCCTCTCCTTGACTTCGTTATTTTAGCGAGCATTTGCAGTGAGGGTTTACAGTGATTGTTTGGAGGGTGAGATCTTCAATGTTAGGATCAACCTTTCACTTGGAAGATCCATTGGAGGAGATCTATTCATCTTGTGTATCATCTTCAGCGATCTCCATCCAGTCTTGAGTTGCAGCTACTACTTAGCCCTAGGACTCCACTCCGGCATTTTGTACTTTTGCGTATTTCAGGAAATCCTTCCAGGATTTTCTTGAAATTGAGTTTGGCGGTTTAGATCTTTTCTCCCAACATTGTATGAGTTGTATATTTGCATATCCATGTATTTACATACTCTAGCAGTATTTATATCCAATAAAACTATGTTATCATAGCCTTGGGAATTTTCTGTGTAGCAGTATACTTCATTTTTTTATGTACATGTTCTCTTAAGGCTTGGGTGCCTATCTTGAGTGTTTATTTCCTCAATATCTTGTATACATTTTGCTACTATAATACTAATATGATGGCTATGTGTGCTTCTCACATTTTATGAGTTTATTTATCGTTGCTACTTCCAATTTTATGTTCATGTATTGTTGCTTCCCCATTTTGGGATATTACAGTGGTATCGGAGCATAATCTTGGCTCAGCCTGTGGATCTCAGCCATTATGCTATCAGAAGAATAATAAGACAAAGAGGAAGACCAAAATTATGGAGAGGGTGAGTTTTATCTCATATATTTTTAGATCTATGAAGAACCTCTCCAAGGAGGTTAAGAAAATGAAATAAGAAAGTTGCAGTGAGACCTCTAGAGGGTTTCAAGAGGAGGAAGGCCCAAGTACTTCCTATGATTGAAAAGAAAACCATTTTTGCAGAGAGATCCAAATAATTTCACTATGCCCTTTTCTTTTTAAGGAGAAGACAAGAAGCATGGAGATATAGGACACTTGGATCACAAGATTCTATGTGAGTACCTTGTTGAGTACAAATCTCAACCTAGAGCCTTCAAGGAGACTCTAGCTTTCCCCCAGTTCGTTTAGTTGGAGGAATAAAGGAGACCTTGCAGCAAAGGGAGAATAAAGGGCAATAGGTTTCTATTTTCTACTTTTGATGGGTCATATACAACAAGGGCTTGGGCAAGGAAACTTGATGCATTCTTCCCACTACATCCGGTGGTAGAAAGAGAGGTTGTAGAGATTGTAGCGCTGCACCTTGTGGGTGAGGCAAACATTTGGTGGTTCAACCATTTGAGTCATGCAAGAGTGACTAATTTTGCACAATATACTCAAAGGTTGATTAAAAAATTTGGTAAGGAGAAATAAAGGGAGGAGAAGCCCTCGCCACCACTTGAGGAGACTTGTACCAACTTTGATGCAACTATGGAGGAGTAGCTAGCAAAACCATCAGTTGAAGGAAAAATCACATTAGGGGAAGGAACTCTTGCAGCCTTACAAGATGTTCCCAAATTTCACCAAGGTATGCCTAAGTTTCCATTTCCTATTATTTCAAAAAATCTTATGGGGGGATGTATACCATTGCATACTGCTAATGTGGAGCAATAGAATTGAACTGCGTTGTGAAACCTTGAATTTTTCAAGGGAGGGATGAACCATCATCCTAATGTGCCATTGTCGAGCTGCACACAACACATGAGTTTGGGGTGTGAATTTTTGGAGGATAGGATGGACCTTGTCCAAAACAATCCTATGAAGAACTCTATGTTCATCCTTGAGCATGTGACAGCAAATACATCATTGAGGAGTTTGACAGCGCTGTCACTAGGTAACAATAAGGAGTTGGGGGCCCGGCTATCATTAGAGCATTCTAATGACCATTAAACTTGTATGGGATTGGATGAGCAGTTGGTCAATGAGAGACACTTTGTCTTTCATCATTGTGATGAATCTATTGGGATGAGCATTGTGCAGGCCTGTGAGGAGGATTTGCCTCCAACGCACTTGGATCTTAATGGATTCAAGGAGGTCATTGATCTGAGATCTTCTCTAGGAGATATTCAAGGGGTTTCATTTCAACATCCCATGAAATTCAAAGGAATAAATTTGATTTGTGAGGATGGTAGTCTTCGTTGGAGGAGTACCAAGATGAAGCATGGTAGGAGGCACCCACATTTGGATGAATGGGTGTGGATGGTGAGCAAGAGGCTAGAAAGATACTTGCAAATCTATGACACTAGGAAGTAGGAGGCTTGGCTACGTTGGCTACTCTTGAAGGAGTTTGGCCATCATGTAACATATCCTCTTTCAAAGGGTATGTGGGTGGAGGAAATTTGGCAGGGCACTTGCATCATATGGCAACAAGGAGTGTGGATACATTGTGTTGATATGACATCCTTCATGTCAGTCATTATTCTCTTTTATATTATATATTATTTTTTCTTATGTTATAAATCAAATAAATTCAATATGTAATACAAAAAAATACATAAAATAATATATTACATTTATTATTTTATTTTATTTTATTTTTATATAGAATATTAATTACATGTTATTATATAATTCAAATAATATAAATTTTAATTAATAATATATTATACAATTAAGAATTTATGAATTTATATTTATAATTTATTTTAAGTTATTTAAGTACACGTGACAAATGCATTAGTTGTTCAATAATAATGACATTTTATTGAAAAGTTCATTCTTATTTATAGTCACATCAATACAATTTTTTTATTAATTTTATTTTGGTACACAATTTCAATTGAATTTAACCATGGTTACATGGATTGTGGTGCAAAAAGTAAAATGAAAATTCATAAATATTATTTTATTATTTTAGCTATTATTTTATTATTTCCTTACAAGGCCCATTTTAGACCTCAAAATTCCCCTAATGGAAAGAGGTCAAGAGTTCGGTACCGGTGTCATAGCGAAGGGGAAGCTGTAAGTAAGACAAAAAAGCCCTGTCAAGGGTCACAAAAGTAGTATGTGAGGAGAAGGATTAGTCGAGATACCACTTGGAAGTTCTCCAGTAAGTGTACGTTGGAATAACCGAAGACGGACAGAGTCATCACTAATGGAGTTAGACGAACATCACATGTGGAAAGAACGAATATGGTTGGTAGGATCCTCTCCATAAATTCCTTCAAACTTGGGGATGTCTGAAGGGAGCTTGGTTGGAATAGCAGGCCAACCAGGATCATGGTGTATGGGGTCATTAATCAACTGGCTAAAATCGGGAAGGCTTAGGCCTGCCATATAAGCGATCAAGGGAGCAGCCGGGATAATTCCTGTTGCAGCACCACTAGTAGCATTCCTAGCATTAGGGCCGGGGCTGCCACCAGCATTAAATCCTGAACCAGACATGGTGAAGGTGAAATGTGGAGGAGAGCTAGGGATAGAACCAAAAGGGGAACCCGATGAACCAGGAGAAAAGTAAAAATGGGGACTTGATGGAGGACAAACACAAACCCTACGTAGTTTGGTAAGTCTTCCTAATGGAAACTGAGGATGAAGTCCTTGGAGTCTCCAGGATAATTTCCTTGGGGGCACAATGATGGTAAAGAGACATGGAACACAAAAATAAAGAGAGGTAAAAAAGGGCAAGGAGGTTCAGGATCAATTGATTACAATGTTTAAGAAGAGAGGTAAACAAGAGGAGGGAGGTGCAGTAACAATTGATTACAATGTTTAATTCTTTGCCTGGCGGTGTAAACTAGATGCTCTTCACTTAGGGTGTGGGTGCATGTGATACGTGTGTTAATTTTAATTAAGCCCGTGCGTGTTTAGAGAAAAAATAAAAAATATGTTGTATAACTGTAAATAAATCTGAAAATGACAGTAAAGGAAACTGAATGCGACAGTAAAATAAACAGCTAAAGATGCATCAATTTAAACCCAAGGAGGAGGACTTCCAAACAACTAGTCTATGGGTGGGCGAAATAAAGTCCAAACACACAAAATGGCCAGTGGATCTAAATTCAAGAGGGACAGGATCTAAAGGTTAGATCTGTTGGAAAGAGGTGAAGAAAACAGCAAAAAACCAGAGTGAAAAATGCTACAAAAATTGTGGCGAAAGGCTACAACTTGAAAGGAAGTGGAGGGGACCCTGAAGGAGGACCAAAAAAAGTTGAAAAGAGGTGTTTTGTATGGATGAATAACCAATCTAAAATGGATCTAAAAGTGCAGGTTCAGATCTGAAAAATGGTTGAAAACACTGAAATCTCAGAAGACCTGCTTCAGCTAAAGTCCTCCTAAAAAGGTGAAATCATATTGAAGCCCTAAGGGCTTAGTTCCTACTTCAACGAGTAAAAATAAGAAATTACAGGTCCAAGATGGGTGGAGAGGGAGGTCAGACAACCCTAAACAGTGGCTTAGACAAACCCAGAAAAATCGCAGAAAATTTCTTGCAAAAAGTACAGGACACAGTTTCTGACCTGTTTTCTGTTGAGGTCCCAGGTTTCAGGCTGTTTTCCACTTCCTGAAGGCTGAGGTCGTAGGTTTTCGTCCAAAAACTGTGACCTGCACTTTCGACTATTTCGGGAGAAAATTTCAGAAAACGTTGCCATCTCTGTTGCGGCTGATACCCGTTACCTATGCAATATGCCCAGAAACACATGGAAGTTAGAATTTTTACTGTTTCAGGGTTTTAAAGGTTAAAAAAAAACATCAAGAAATGTAAAATAAGAAGTTGAAGAAAAAAACTAGGCGTTGAAGTAGCTGTTCATGCAAGGATCTAGAAAACTATAGAGTTCATAATTATAAACCCTTGTGGAGTCGCTAGTTGTTAGTGTGAATTCTAATCGTAAGCATACGAAAAAAGCTCACTTTAGCTGTGCATAAAAAATAGCCCTAACATCAAATATGGTTGTCAATTTCCTTAGATCTTCAGTTAGTGTTCAAAATAAATGATATATAAATCCACATCTATGCAGTTAAAGAAATTAAACAACAAATAATAAGAAAAATTTGTTGCATGCATCCAATGAACAAGACAAGAATTTTTAAATAATTTTTTGTATTATGACACCTGAGAAGGGAACAAAGAAATATCTTACCAGTCCCCCTTAATGGGATTGGTTATTTTATTTCCTCAGCGCTTCAGATCTAAGATCTATCTCTCTTCATGGTGTAGAAAACCCAGACAAAAATGGAACTCAAGGGAAGCTCACAAGAAAAAAGTAGGAAAATATGACAATGATGGAGGATCAAAGTCAGACCAAAAGTATAGATCTAGAGTGATCTTTAGGCAACAAAAGGTAGTGAATGAATGGAAAAACCCTTCTATTTATAACAAAATATTGAGTTAGTCTAGATATTGATGCATAATTAAAATATTATTAACCAAATCTAGATCCAACTTTTATGGAATATTTTATTATTTTTGTTGGAGGGAAAAAGAATTTGAATTTGGTCAAATCTATTTATTTGTAAATAACAAATAAATAAATGATTTATTTATTATTTTAAAAATTTGGTTGAGTAATTATTAAATAAATAGTGATTTATTCAATTATTTATAAATGATTTAGTCAAATTTAACAAGGAATATTATTTAAATAATGTTTTAAATAATTATTCTTAGAAAATAATAAGATAAATAATGATTTAAATCTAATTAATTTTCCTGTTTTGGGTTAAATATGACCAGGAATATTAATTAAACTATTGTTTAATTAATTATCCATTGGGGAAAAAAAAAAAAAAGGATTTGTTCAATTATTCCTCATGGGGTTTCCTGTTTAGACCAGAAAAAACTTAAAAAATTATGGGTTATTAAGTTATTTTTCATAGTAAAAGCAATTTGACTATGGTAAAATTGGTCTTACATGGTGTACTTTAGTCCATTTAATAGTAACAGGTTAGATGACCAAAAATTGGTGTAACAAATTCTATAACATTATTGCATATAGAGAAGAAGAATATCCTCACAACATCGACATAGCAGAATCAAAAGGATATCATGAAGTGATTGGACCTGAGATAGAGATACTAGATATAAAAAAGCCATTAAAGACTAAGAAGGTGAAAATAGGATCAGAGGAAGAACCCAAGTTTGCAATTGTAGGAGATTACTGGGATGAGAAGACAACCAACAAAGTTACATAGCTACTTCATGAATATCAAAAACTGTTTCCCACCAAGTTTTAAGAGATGAAGGGTATATTAGGAGATCTAGGAGTCATGAAGATTCCTCTGAAGCCTGATGTGAATCCAGTGAAAAGAAGACCTTATAGACTAAATCTAAAGTATAAGGAGAAAGCAAAAGTAGAAGTGAACAAGATGAAAAAAGAGGGAATTATTGAGCCTATAGAAGAATCATAATGGGTAATTCGTATGGTTGTGCAAGAACAGAAGACTCAAGGAGAAATCGGGATCTATGTTGATCTAAGAAATTTTAATGATGAATGCTTACATAATCCATTCCCTACCCCTTTTATAGATGAAGTGTTGGTTAATGTATAAGGTTAGGAAGTCTATTCATTTACATATGTATTTTTCAGGTTATCATGAGATTAAAATTACACCAGAAGACCGACATAAGACCACATTTAATGGGGCTCATATCAGTACATAGTGATTCCCTTCGAATTGAATAATGGCACTTCTATATTTTCTAGGGTGGTGGTTGCATCTTTTAAGGAGTACATCCACAATTTTTTGGAGGTATAATTTGATGATTGGACAATATTTGGAATGTTGAGCAAACATGTTGGGAGTTTTATGCTGATGCTCAACACATATTGAAAACACAAAATCTCTTTGAACTTGAAGAAATGCATATTTTCTATACCTTTTGGTATATTATTGGGGAATATTATTTGTAAGCAAAGATTAATGGTAGACCCTACTAAGATTTATATCATTGTGAACTTGGATCCACCTAAGATAATGAGATAGCTTTTCACTATGTTGGGACATAATGGATATTATAAGAAGTTCATCAAGGGGCATGTACAAATCACTATGCCTATTGAGAAATTATTGAAAAAGGATGTAGCTTTTCAGTGGAATGAATAATGTCAGAAGAGCCTCAACATCTTGAAGGAAAAGATGGTAGGTACACCTATATTAGTAATTTCAGATTGGAGTAAGGATTTCCATGTGCATTTGGATGCCTCTTACATAGCTTTGGGAGTGGTATTGGCACTGCCTGGTGAAGGATAAATTGATCATCCTATAGATTTTTCAAGTAGGAAGTTGTCTAAAGAAAAAAATAATTACACCACCACAGAAAGGGAAGGATTGGCCATGATGTATGCTTCACATAATTTTAGATATTATTTGTTGGGTTCACACTTTAATATGTTTATATATCACTCTGCATTGAAGTATTTGGTTAATAAGCTTGTTTTAGGAGGAAACATTTGCAGATGGTTGGTTTTGTTCCAGGATTATGATTTTGATATCATTGTTAAGCTAGGAAGGCTGAATGTGGGACCTGACCATCTGTCAAGATTGGAAACATGGGAAGAACCAACAAGCATAAAATATAATCTCCCCGATTTGGAGTTATTTGCAATTAGAGTGGGAGATGATGAATTCAAAAATATAATTCAATTTTTGAGTACTAGGATGGCTCCTTTAGAATATATAACGCAGCAGAAGAAAGAATTGGTGGTCAAGGCAACTGATTTTTCATTATTAGCAGGACACTTATAGAATATGGGACCAGCTGAGATATTGTGCAGATATGTTCCTGAACATGAAATACAAATGATTCTAGCATAATGTCATTGAGGCTCAATCGGTGGAAATTATGCTATAAAAGCTATTGTGCAAAATATTTTGATAGCAGGATTGTGGTGGCCTATACTACATAAGGATGCAAAGTAACATTGTAGAGCATGTGAGGTGTGTCAAAGAATAGGGAGGCCTTCTAGAAGAGATGAGATGCCATTAGTATGATAGGTTACATTGCAGGATTTTGATAAGTGGACCATTGATCTTTTTGGACCAATCATTAGGGGAATTTTGAGGTCTAAAATGAGCCTCCTAAGAAAAAAGTACAACAAAAATAAAATTTATAAGAACCAATAGGATTCAAGATAATGATGTTAACCATGGGAGATGATTCACCATTTTTGGAATAAAAAAGTAAAAATATTAAAAAATAATAAAATAATAAAACTACTTTTTCAACTCATATTTTCAACTTATCTCCCTAAGATTTTACTCAAATTTCAAGCGGGAGTACTTGTTGGATGCAAAATTTAATTCATCATCCAAGGAGAACCCATGTTGCATACTTTCGATGGACCCTACTACACGAAAAATGAGAAATACATGAAAAAAAGTGTTTGTAATCATGTTTTTCATGTATTTGTCATTTTTCGTGTAGTAAGGTCTATCAAAAGTATGCAACATGGGTACTCCTTGGATGAGAAATAAAACTATTCATCCAATGAGTGTTTCCACTCAAAATTTGAGTAAACTCAGGTGTCCCACTTCATTGCAACGACTACAATGATTATTTTTTCTCCAAACTTTCCGGGTTGCCTTGGGATGCTTTCCCCTGGTGTCCCTCTGACAAGTGTTCATGGAGCCCTCACTATCACTGGACTGTGAGGAATGGATTTCATCAGTCGTCGTTGGCTGGTCACTAGTTGTATTGGAGGTTTCTCCCATTTCCTTTCTGGTGTATCTGAGTCCTACACGATGTGGAAATTCATCGACTTCGATGGGGTTTACGATGCCTTGGCCATGGATGCCGAGGCCTTTTCCCTGATACCCCATATTCTTCATAAGTTTGGATCCGATCCCTGTAATATGTTTTTCAAAAGCAACGAATTCATCATCATGAAAATTACATGAAATTGAAGGGGTTCTTCTTACCTCGGGGTGGTTATGTCGCAATTTTTCCAAGGCCTCATCCTTAGCTTGTAACTGGCATAGTAACCTTTTTTTTTCTTCCTTTGCTTCTTGTAGGAGCCTTATTAGCTTAGAATTTTATGATTTTATGCCTTGGTTAATCTCTTCACGTTCTTGGAACTCCGCCGCAGTAAGTGTCATTTTCATATTTGGTACAATATATGTTGATATTTTTGTTTCATCGCCTAAATTGGAACCCAAGTCTATGGGTCCTTCTGCTATGATCCCAAAGGCTGCAAGCTTCATTCATCGCCAGAATCAGACCCCAGGTCAATTGGTCTACCTTGTGCAAATCCTGTGGCTATGACCTTTTCATATTCCTCGGATTCAGAATATTGGTTTTGTTGTATGGTGGTGGCAATCTACTACTTCCCATTTTTTTCTCGAGTCTCAACTCAGGGTGCAGCTTCCACCAATTTTCTTCGTCATGTCCCTCTTTTTCACAATGTGTGCAAGAGGGATTTTCCCTCCTTATTTTGGCTATGACATTCCTTTTTGGGTGGTCACTTTGTTCATGTGCCCCCATGCTTTCTATATGCATGGCCTTTACACTGGACTCATCGATGGTAGGAGGCTCAGACAACAATAATGAATTTCTTATGTAACTATGTAGTGACCCAATGTACTTAGTTACAACTTCAAGTGAATATAATGAAATGCCCAAACTTAGTGCTTGTTTTCTAAATTCCTCGGTGAAGTTTTGAACCTTTTGTCCTTTACCTTGCCCTAGGTACTGCCACTCCATTATGGATTTCTTCTTATAAACCAAGACATAGAATTTATTTTTAAGTGCAATAATAAAATTTGACCATGAGGAAAGAAGGTTACCCAAATTACTACTGCCTTGAAGTTTTCTCTCCCACCAGATGTGTTAGGTCCCTATATTACTAGTATAGTCCCTTATTGTTGTTAGTGTAACCCCATTATTGTTATTATTGTACCCCTATAACCCCATTATTGTTATTATTGTGCCCTTAAATTATTATTGTTAGGTCAGCTAGGATTACATTGTGGCCCCACTAGGATTACATTGTGGCCCCATGGACTCCTATATATAGAAAGGAGATTTTGTAATAGATATCATTTTTGGGATTCAACTGTGTTAATTTAGTCATACATCTATGACCATTTCCATGAGAGGTAGTCGTAACTGACTAATTTCTCATGATTTTTGAATAGTCCACTTAGCACTCATTGCATCGGGTGATGCTCACAGGGGTGAAGAAGTGGGATTGAAACTAGTAAAATGAATCACATAGCATCAATCATCACTTTCGGGGCTTGCACCCGGTAACCAGGACTTCCTGGGAGGTCACCCATCCCAGAACTCCTCTGGCTCAAGCGTGCTTAACTGTGGAGTTTTCCCCACAATCAAGCCCACCTAGCTTGCTACCCCATTTGCAAAACCTTAGCAACTATTGTGCCTCATGAACCATTCAAGAAGAGATCCCTTTACTCTTAGTATTTTAAGTATGAGGGGTTTCCGCAGTGCATTATATTAGATATCATTTTTGGGATTCAACTGCGTTAATTTAGTCATTCATCTATAACCATTTCCATGAGAGGTGGTCGTAACTGACTAATTTCTCATGATTTTTGAATAGTCCACTTAGCACTCATTGCATCGAGTGATGCTCACAGGGGTGAAGAAGTGGGATTGAAACTAGTGAAATGAATCACATAGCATCAATCATCACATCCAGGGCTTGCACCCAGTAACCAGGACTTCCCGGGAGGTCACCCATCCCAGATCTCCTCTGGCTCAAGCACGCTTAACTGTGGATTTTTCCCCACAATCAAGCCCACTTAGCTTGATACCCCATTTTCAAAACCATAGCAACTATTGTGCCTCATGAACCATTCAAGAAGAGATCCCTTTACTCTTAGTATTTTAATTATGAGGGGTTTCCGCAGTGCATTATATTAGATATCATTTTTTGTATTCAACTGCATTAATTTAGTCATTCATCTATGACCATTTCCATGAGAGGTAGTCGTAACTGACTAATTTCTCATGATTTTTGAATATTCCACTTAGCACTCATTGCATCGGGTGATGCTCACAGGGGTGAAGAAGTGGGATTGAAACTAGTGAAATGAATCACATAGCGTCAATCATCACTTCCGGGGCTTGCACCCGGTAACCAGGACTTCCCGGGAGATCACCCATCCCAGAACTCCTCTGGCTCAAGCGCGCTTAACTGTGGAGTTTTCCCCACAATCAAGCCCACTTAGCTTGCTACCCCATTTGCAAAACCTTAGCAACTATTGTGCCTCATGAACCATTCAAGAAGAGATCCCTTTACTCTTAGTATTTTAAGTATGAGGGGTTTCTGTAGTGCATTATATTAGATATCATTTTTGGGATTCAACTGCGTTAATTTAGTCATTCATCTATGACCATTTCCATGAGAGGTAGTCGTAACTGACTAATTTCTCATGATTTTTGAATAGTCCACTTAGCACTCATTGCATCGGGTGATGCTCACGGGGGTGAAGAAGTGGGATTGAAACTAGTGAAATGAATCACATAGCGTCAATCATCACTTCCGGGGCTTGCACCCGGTAACCAGGACTTCCCGGGAGGTCACCCATCCCAGAACTCCTCTGGCTCAAGCGCGCTTAACTATGGAGTTTTCCCCACAATCAAGCCCACTTAGCTTGCTTCCCCATTTGCAAAACCTTAGCAACTATTGTGCCTCATGAACCATTCAAGAAGAGATCCCTTTACTCTTAGTATTTTAAGTATGAGGGGTTTCCGCAGTGCATTATATTAGATATCATTTTTGAGATTCAACTGCGTTAATTTAGTCATTCATCTATGACCATTTCCATGAGAGGTAGTCATAACTGACTAATTTCTCATGATTTTTGAATAGTCCGCAGCACTCATTGCATCGGGTGATGCTCACGGGGGTGAAGAATTGAAATTAGGCCTGTGAAATGAATCACATAGCATCAATCATCTCACCTTCGGGGCTTGCACCGTGTAGAACTAGGAATGCCCATCCCAAAGCTCCTCGGCTCGACGCGCCGCTATGGATTTTTCCCCACAATCAAGCCCACATAGCTTGCTACCCCATTTGCAAAACCTTAGCATGTATTGTGCTTCATGAACCATTCAAGTAGAGATCCCTTTACTCTTTGTATTTTAAGTATGAGGGGTTTTCATGGAGCCGGATATCATTTTTGGGATTCAACTGCGTTAATTTAGTCATTCATCTATGACCATTTCCATGAGAGGTAGTCGTAATTGACTAATTTCTCATGATTTTTGAATAGTCCACTTAGCACTCATTGCATCAGGTGATGCTCACAGGGGTGAAGAAGTGGGATTGAAACTAGTGAAATGAATCACATAGCATCAATCATCACTTCCGGGGCTTGCACCCGGTAACCAGGACTTCCCGAGAGGTTACCCATCCCAGAACTCCTCTGGCTCAAGTGCGCTTAACTGTGGAGTTTTCCCCATAATCAAGCCCACTTAGCTTGCTACCCCATTTGAAAAACCTTAGAAACTATTGTGCCTCATGAACCATTCAAGAAGAGATCCCTTTACTCTTAGTATTTTAAGTATGAGGGGTTTTCGCAGTGCATTATATTAGATATCATTTTTGGGATTCAACTTCGTTAATTTAGTCATTCATCTATGACCATTTATATGAAAGGTAGTCGTAACTGACTAATTTCTCATGATTTTTGAATAGTCCACTTAGCACTCATTGCATCGGGTGATGCTCACAGGGGTGAAGAAGTGGGATTGAAACTACTGAAATGAATCACATAGCATCAATCATCACTTCCGGGGCTTGCACCCAGAACCGAACTAGGAGGTCACCCATCCCAGAACTCCTCTGGCTCAAGCGCGCTTAACTGTGGAGTTTTCCCCACAATCAAGCCCACTTAGCTTGCTACCCCATTTGAAAAACTTTAGCAACTATTGTGCCTCATGAACCATTCAAGAAGAGATCCCTTTACTCTTAGTATTTTAAGTATGAGGGGTTTCCGCAGTGCATTATATTAGATATTAGGTTTTGTAATTTGTAAAATTCAAGAATTTTTCATTCATGTAATGTATTGGAGGTTTCCCCCTCGAAGTTGTTTATTTCTAAGGCGTTGATATCTCTTTTCTTCTATTTTTGGAGTTGGTTTCACAACATTTGGTATCAGAGGTTTAGACTCTATGGTTTCGCTGCTCCAAACAGGTCATCGTGGAATTTTTGCTATAATTGTTTCTCTATGAAGGTTCAGAAGCTAAAATTTTTAGAGCACAAAGCCAAGATCCAGAGGAACATCGTCGCAATCGTTTATATCTTGGTTCGCAATATTGTTAGAGATATGAGCTGTGGAAGTTAGGGATTTTTGCAGGCTCCTAAATTTAACCTAAACAGGTTGTCGTGGAATTTTCGCCATAACGTTTTTTCTACAAAATTTTCGAAGCTAAAATTTTTAGAGTGTGAAGCAGAAATCCTGAGGAACAAATTCCCAAAGGTTTAGATCTTGGTTCACAATAGTTTCAGAGATATGGTCTGTGGAAGTTAGGGCTTTTTCAGGCTCCTGAATTTCATCTCAAAGAGGTGATCGTGGGAAAATATTCATAACTCTCTCTCTGAGCATCAGATTGGAATGTTGTAAAAAGTGGCCATAAGTACACGAACTGCAGTTTCCTTTCTATCAATTTCAGAGCCTAAGGTAGAAAAAGTGACATGTGGAAATTCATACAAGTTCGCCCTACTAAACTAGTCCACAATTAGGTCATTGTGGGAAATTAGACATAAATTTGTTTTGAAGAATCCAAATCAGGTCAGACCTATGGAATTTGAAAGAAGCTTCAGAGAGCTAATCAGGGCTAAATTTCATATATTTAGGATCCAAAATTATAGATATAATTCAATTTCAATATTGAGTTCCTCAAAAGCAAGTAAAAGGTGTGTATATTTTTTTCCAAATTGTATAAGTCTTGTTTGAAGAATCAAGTTGAATTGATTCCTAGGGCATATTGTAGAATAGATATCAGTATTGGATTCTAAAATGACCCCTAAAAATAATTCAACACCTATTAAGCCTTTAGAAGGCTCTACTATGACTCATGAAGATGAAGAATGGCAACATGACATATCAAAATTGCAAGAGCAAGTGCAACAAATTTCACTCTCGCAAAGAGCCAAAAAAAATGACATGGAAGTTTTGAATAAAAGCGTGGAAACTAAGATGGATGGTTTGAAGAAATGCGTGGAATCTAATATGGATGGTTTGAAGAATGGAATGGAAGCTAAGATGGATGGCATGGAAGATGGCATGGAATCTAAGATGGATGACATGGAAGCTAAGATGGAAAACATGAAGAATGATCTAAAAGTAGACATGGGAGGTTTGACAAAGTTGATACAAGTAATGTTTCCTAATGTTGAAAAGATAGTAGAGGAAACTCATGACGAGAACAAAATAAATTTTAATCGTGATTTCACAAACTCTAATATTGGAGGGAAGAACCACCATATTCCAAAAATGGATATGAGGAAGTTTGGTGGAAAGGATCCTGTAACATGGATACTACAAATGGAGCAATATTTTGATCTCAATAATGTGCAAAATACACAAAATGTACGCATTGCAACTTTACATTTAGAACAAAATACATTTGTATGGTATCTATGGCTTTGCTCCCGTAAAAAAAATGTCACTTGGTCAATTTTTACAGAGGAAATGGTAGCACATTATGAGGATACAAAGACAAACACCTTCTTTAGCCAATTGATAAATCTCAAACAAAAGGGTTCAGTGGGGGAGCACATTGAGGACTTCCAAAAATTGAATATAAGGGTAACTGATATTCCAGAGGAACACAGGATTGATCTCTTCGTAGGTACTTTAAAGGATAACATCCAACATGAATTTTGTGTTTTGGAACATGATTCATTGGAGAAGACAGTCAGGTTGGCAAGAAAAATTAAATTTAAAATTATGGCAACAAGGAAGCCTATCACTCACTTCTATAAAGATGGAAGTGTTGCTACTCCTAGATTTCCATAACCTACAAGGTTGACACCACAACAATTGGAAAGAAAAAGAGAAAAATGGCTTTGCTACAGTTGTGATAGCAAATACACTAAAGGTCATAAGTGTGCTGAGAAGAAATTATTTTACATACATTGTGAAAAGGAAGAATAAAATGAACAAGAATCTTCAAAAGAAGAGGATATACACCAGGAACCAACCTTAGAAGATGAAGAAATGAGTCCGACCATATCGTGTAATGCATTGGAAGTAATTACCACTCCTCAAACTCTCAAGATAGAAGGAAATATCAAGAAGAAAAAGGTAATAGTGTTGATTGACTCAGGTAGTACCCATAATTTTATTCATTGTAAGGTAACCAATGAATTGAATTGTTTCCTATACCCAGCACCACAATGTCAAGTGATGGTTGCAAATGGAGGAACTATAAATTTCTCTAGAAAATGCCATAATATCAATCTAGCCATGGGGGAATATGTATTGAATAGTCCAACGCTTTCCATTCCTATGGGAGGTGTTGATGTTGTACTAGGAGTACAATGGTTACAATTTTTGGGAACGGTAGCTTTTAATTTTCAAAAATTTTCTTGAATTTTTTTTCAAAAGGAAAGGAAGTCGAATTATGGGGTATTGCAAGGAAACTGGGAAAGATAATAAGCTCTAATGTCATGACAAAGCTTCTAAAAAAAGAACAATGAGGCGTAATTTCACAATTATGCTCACTAGAAGTTCCAACATCAAACTCATCTATTTCTACAGATCTCCAAAAAGTCTTGGACAATCATTCCAAGGTGTTTGAAACTCCCAAAGGACTCCCAACTATTCGTGATCATGATCATGTTACTCATTTGATTCCAGGAATTTTTCCTCCAAACATCAGGCCTTATAGATATCTTTATGTCCAAAAGAGCGAAATTGAATGTATGATTGCAGAAATGTTAGAGGTTGGTATAATTCAACCTAGTCAAAGTTATTTCTCTACTCCTGTAGTATTGGTACACAAGAAGGATGGATCATGGTGCATCTGTCCAGATTATATGAGATCAATAAGCTCACCATTAAAGATAAATTTCCCATTCCTGTGTTTGATGAATTATTGGATGAATTACATGGAGCAATTTATTTTACCAAGTTGGATCTTCGTTCAGGATATCATCAAATTAGAATGAATACTGAAGATATTCCAAAAACAACATTTCGAACTCATGAGGGTCATTATGAATTTTTGTTCCTGCCTTTTGGTCTTACCAATGCACCTTCTACATTTCAAGGGTTGATGAATTTAATTTTCAAACCCTTTCTTAGAAAAGTTTTGCCAGTATTTTTTGATGATATACTAATCTACAGCAGGTCTTGGAAGGATCATGTTCAACATGTTGACAGGGTGCTAAAACTATTGCAGGAGAAACAATTATATCCAAAAACATCCAAATGTTTCTTTGGAGTAAAATAGGTGGAATATATGGGTCATATTGTATCTTACGAGGGAGTTAAGGTAGACCTAACAAAATTAAAGCCATTAAGGAATGGAAAGTCCCCACAACCATAAAGCATTTGCGAGGATTTCTCAGGTTAATAGGGTATTATCGCAAGTTTGTTAAGAATTATTAGAGAATAGCAGCACCTCTAACAACATTATTGAAGAAAGATGCATTTTCATGGACTCCTGAAGAAACTAAGGCCTTTGAACATCTTAAAGGGGAAATGTGCCTAGCACTAGTCTTAGCTACGCAGACTTCAAAAAAGCCTTTATTGTGGAATGTGATGCCTCAGGAAATGGAACTGGTGTTGTTTTAATGCAAGAAGGAAGACTCGTTGCTTTTGAAAGTCGTCCAATCAAAGGAAAGTATTTACAGAAAGCTATTTATGAGAAGGAAATGTTAGCAATACTGCATGCACTAAAGAAATGGTGAAATTACCTAATGGGAAGACACTTCATGGTAGAAACTGATCATGGTAGTCTTAAACACTTTTTGGAACAAATACTATCTTCAGAAGAGCAGCAAAAATGGGTCACAAAGGTGTTGGGTTATGACTTTGAAATAATCTACAAAAAAGGAAAGCTAAATGTTGTTGCAGATGCACTCTCAAGAAAGAATCAAGAGGTGGAAGCATTGCTTTATGCCATTTCTATTATCCAACCAGATTGGATAACCGAAGCAAGGGATGAATTGAAGAAGGATGAAAAAGTGTGGACACTCAAACAAAAGTTGCAGCAATATCCTAGTACATCTAATACATTTAGTTGGAAAAATGATTCCTTATGGTACAAAGATCGCTTATATATTTGTAATAATTCCCAACTAAAACAAAAGATTATTTTGGAATTGCACACTTCTCCTTTAGGAGGACACTCAGGATTTTTAAAAACTTACCACGGGGTGAAGAAAGAATTTTTTTGGAATGGCCTTAAAAATTTTTGTTGAGATTTCTTTAATTAAATTTGGATAAAATCTCATGAATGTGACAACAATAGGATTTGTTGCTAAATTGACTCCATTTAATCCAGATGAGGTGTTATTGCATCCTATATTTGTTGTGAGTGAATTTATGATTTAGTTTCTACTCCCAGCTATAAAATGTAAGCCCGTAGAGGCAAATGAGCATGAGGGATGTGAGGTGAGTGGAAGAGATGTGCAGATGGGAAACTCTGTTGTTGTAATTCTCCAGTTGATGAATGAGATTGCCGATGCCTTGTTTGGTGGACGTAGCACAGATTGATTGGGTGAACCACGTTAAAATCTCTGTGTCTTCATGTTTGTTTATGCTGTGTGTGATTATTTACTTTTCGTTGTGTGTTTTTCTCTGACAATTGGTATCAAATATTATAGTAGAGATGTTGTGCAAAACGTAAGAAAGCTGGAGTTGTGAGGTATCAAACTGTGACTACGGTGGAAGAACCGTGTTGCTTAATTTATGAGGTTTAGCAGCGCCATGGAGATTGAAAGGCCATGAGGCAAAATTTGTGGTGCTTTGATTGTTGTACCGTGAGCTCGTGAGCTAGAGGCTGTGTCAGCCGGTTTTGAATTGTTGTGTGTAGACTGCGCCGTGAGCTGGTGAAAAAATAAAATCTGTCATTGATCTAAGAGCCGAGTTCAATCTCTGTAATCCATGACTTTTGAATGCATGGATTGGTGTGCAGTGGACAGTAAAGTGAGTAAATCAATATGCCATTTTTAAAATCGTTTTATTGAAATGCATCATATCGATTAGTAAAGAGCCAAGCCGTTGAGCCGAACGTGGACAATGAGATCGGCTGTGTGAGTCTATTTTTTAAATCAATTTTTTGAAATACCATATATATCGATTTATATAATTTTTATATATGGTAGCACTTTAACAAATCTATATGGTACTTTGAAGAAATTTGGAAGAAGTGTCGTAGGATGAATTGACATACCACCCTGCTTCTGATTGAATCTGCATGTGTGGTGTCACTGTTCTTGTTGAATCAAAGGCCCACCTCATCTACGCATCCGGTCAGATCTCTATGGGCACCATGGGTTCTCAGTGGCTTCAACTTTGTTTTGTTTGCACTGCATTTTGCTGGTTTGTGACAGTGTAGTGCATTTATCACTTACAATCCTATTCAGATGTCCTGTGTGCAGAGAAAGGCCGAGTTATTCCGTGAGGGCTAGCATTCAGGGCCGTTGACCATTTGACCGAGAGATGAGATATGGTAAATCGATATTTCATTTAAAAAATTTGAAATGGGTCTTATAGTGTAGTGCCATTTAAACGATTTCTTTTATGTCTTTTTCTCAAACAAAACGATTTCGATTTGAAACTTTTTAAAAAATCGAATTATATATTCTTTATGAAGTCATAAGGTGGCACTTCATATTTTAAAAGTTTTTTTTTAATTGATTTTTTGTAATATGCCATGATATTAGGGGAAGGGCATTTTTTAAAAGGCAAGGGCATTTTTTAATCAAAATTAATTTTGATTAAAATAAAAAACTTCATTTATTAAGAATTGTGATTGGAGATTTTGTGAAATGAGTTACTAAACATGGAAAAAACACAAAGTGCTCGATTTGAGATCGAGAAATTAAATGGGAAAAACAACTTCGAGATCGGGAAAGTTAAGATGTGTGATCTACTCGTGCAACAATGCGTGGCGAAGGCACTGTTGGGAAAAGGCAAACAACCTTACACCATGATAGATAACGAATGGAGTGACATGGATGAAAGAGCACTGAGCGGCATTCAATTGTGTTTGGCGGATGATGTTTTGTTTAACATAGTGTCAGAGAAAATTGCTGCTGGTTTGTGGAAAAAGCTTGAAAAGATGTACATGACAAAATCCTTAACCAATAGGATTCTTCTGAAGCGATAGTTGTACAGTTTGTGCATGAAGTAAGGTACGATGTTAACTGATCATCTGAATACCTTTAATACTCTCTTGGTGCAGTTAGAAAGTATAGAAGTAAAATTTGAATCAGAAGATAAAGTTGTAACTTTATTATGCTCGCTGCCCGAGTAATGGGATCATTTTGTTACTTCTATAAATCTTAGTTCATTAGAAACCCTTGAGTTTGATGATGTTGTTGGAGCTTTGTTGTCTGAATAAAAAAGGAAAAGGTCAAATTCAAAAACCTCTACATAAGAAGAAATGATGGTTAGAGGTCGTTCTAAAGAAAGACACTTCAGAAAGCAAAACAACTCGTGGTCAAAATCGAAAGGGAAGAAGAGTAAGGTAAAGTGTTGGTTTTGTGGCAAAACGGGACATTTGAAGAAGGACAGTTGGAAGAGACAACAAACATCCAAAGGAGACTCTTCGACAGAGAAGAAAGAAGAAAACATGACAGATACAGGTTTGGCATCCGTTTCAGGTATGAGTGATGAAGTGTTATCAGTTGGTTTGTCTAATCACAATCAACATTGGTTGTTAGATTCTAGTGCGTCAAATCGCATGTGCATTCATAGAGAGTGGTTTAAAAATTATAAATCAATCAATGATGGATTTGTTTACATGGGAAATGATGTCTCATGTAATATTGTGGGAATTGGAAGCATCCAGATTAAAATGTTTGATGGGACAAATAAAATTCTAACTGGTGTAAGACACGTACCTGAACCAAGAAAAAACCTCATTTCACTAGGATTACTAGACACAAATGGATATAAAACCTTTATTAAAGGTGGAGTAATGAAAGTTTATAAAGGAATTTTACTAGTAATGAAAGCAAAGAAGGTTGGAAATATTTTTCAGCTAGAAGGAAGAACAGAGTCAGATCATGCTTCTACAGTATTTGAAAACGACAGTAATTCTATTCATCTATGGCATCAATGGTTGGGCCATAGGAGCGAAAGAGGATTAAAAATTTTATCTAGTTGTAAGTTACTTCCTAGTTTAAAATCTTCTAAGTTAAATTTCTGCAAACATTGTCTATTTTGGAAACAAAGAAAGCAGAAGTTTAAAACTGGAAAACATACTAGTAAGGGAATCCTTGATTATATCCATTATGAAGTTTGGGGTCCATCTTCTACAACCTCATATGGAGGATCATCACATTTTTTATCTTTTATTGATGATTTCTCTAGAAAATTGTGGGTCTATATGTTAAAGAAGAAGTCTGATGTATTCACAGTTCTCAAACAGTTTAGAGAAATAGTTGAAAACATCACTGGAAGAACCATTAAATGTTTAAGAACTGACAATGGTGGTGAGTTTACTTCAAAGTAATTTGATAATTATTGCAAGGACGCTGGGATCGAAAGACATAAAACTACTGTATATACTCCTTAGAAAAATGGAGTTGCTGAATGCATGAACATGACTCTCTTAGAGAGAGCAAGAAGTATGCTTAGTAACACCAATTTCCAGAAGGAATTGTGGATAGAAGCGGTTTCTATGGCTTGTTACTTGATAAATCGATCATCATCAACTGCAATAGGATGCAAAATTCCTCAGCAGTTATGGAAAGGTCATCCATGTGATTATTCTAAACTGAAGGTTTTTGGTTGTGATGCATATGCTCTAGTTCTGAAACATCACCGTTCTAAAATAGATCCTAAATCAAAAAGATATATCTTTGTTGGATATGGTGATGGGACTAAGGGATACAGGTTGCGGGATCCTACTACTCACAAGATCATCATTAACAGAGATGTTAAATTTAATGAATCTTCACTTGAAAATCTAGATGTAGATGATAAATTGAAACAGGATAATGTATCTAAGTTTCAACACATTCAATTTGAAGCCAGTTCAAATACTAATGATAGTGCATATCATGAACAAGTTTCAGATGCAGATCATGAACATTTTTCAAATGCAGATCATGAAGAAGTTCCTACAGATAATAATCAGCAAATTGTGGAAGTACCAGAAGCATCTTTAAGGAGGTCTACGAGAATCATACGTCCTCCTAAAAGGTATGATGATTATGTTACTTCAGTTTCTTTAACCGCTAATGATGATGAAAATTTGTGCTATCAGGAAGCCATAGAAGGTTCTAATAGTGATAAGTGGAAAGAGGCTATGAAAGATGAGATGAAGGCATTAGACAAAAATGATACATGGGATCCGGTAGAACTTCCTAAAGATAGAAAAACTGTGGGATGTAAATGGGTTTAAAAATTGAAAAGAGGTGTTGATGATACAGAGGAAAGGTACAAAGCGAGGCTGGTCACGAAAGGTTTTTCTCAGAAAGCAGGAATTGACTTTCATGAGATATTTTCACCAGCTGTAAAAAAAAATTCAATTCGGATTGTGTTACCATTAGTTGCTTTACTTGATTTAGAATTACAACAACTAGATGTTAAAACTGCATTTTTACATGGAGATTTAGATGAGGAGATTTTCATGGAACAACTAGAAGGGTTTGTTAAAAATTGCAAAAATAAATTTGTCTGCAGGCTCAAGAAATCATTGTATGCTCTAAAGCAGTTGCCTCGACAATGGTACAAGAAATTTGATTCTTTCATGATGAGTCAAAATTATATAAGAATTGAATATGATCATTGTGTTTACTTTAAGAAATTAAGTAATGGCATGTTCATTATCTTAGTGTTATATGTTGACGATATGATTTTAGCAAGAAAAATCATAACAGAGATCAATAGGTTAAAGGCTCAGATGGCTAGGACGTTTGATATGAAAGGTCTAGGAGCAGCAAGAAAGATTTTGGGCAACGAGTTTTTCAGAGACAGGAGCAATGGTAAGTTGTGGCTATCACAAAAGAATTATATTGAGAAAATACTCTTGAGTTTTGGAATGAACAATGTGAACCCTGTTTCAGTCCCTTTTGCTTCCCATTTTAAGCTTTCTTCAAGTTTATGTCCTAACACAAATGAAGAAAAGGAATATATGTCTCGAATTCCATATGCCAATGTAGTAGGTTGTCTGATGTATGCGATGGTTTGTACTCGAATAGATATTTCACATGCAGTTGGGGTTGTCAACAGGTATATGGAAAATCCAGGAAAATAACACTGGTCAGCAGTGAAATGGGTGCTTCGGTATCTGAGAGGCACAAGTGATTACTATATCACTTATAACAGGAGTAGTGAATTTGTTTTTGGATATGTTGATTCTGATTTTGCAAGTGATTTGGATAAGAGAAGGTAATCTTTAGGATATTTCTTTACTCTTGCAGGTGGAGCTATTAGCTGGATGTCAAAGCTACAGAACATTGTTGCTTTATCCACTACAGAAGTAGAATACATAGCTGCTTCACATGCTTGCAAAGAAGCGGTTTGGTTGAAAGGTTTATTTGGCGAGTTTGGTAGGTTACAGGACGACATCAAGTTATTTTGTGATAGTCAAAGTGCAATTCATTTGACTGGAAATCCGGCCTATCATAGTAAATCAAAGCATATACCTATCAAGTACCATTTTGTAAGATACGTTATCACTGAAAGGGGAGTCTCTCTTGAAAAGGTGCATACAAAGGAAAACTGTGCAGACATGTTCACGAAACCAGTTTTGTTAGAGAAGCTATGATGGTGTCTGGCTTCTCTTGGCTTGCAGAAAAGATAAAAATAATAATGGAACAGGGTATCTACAACCTTTATCCATTCCCAGGTCTTCTCTGGGTGCAACTTCTAGTTTCATAGAAACTTCCAGAGCTTCGGCCTGAGAATCAATATTCTGCTAATTCATAGGTCTTTGCAGATGTGGCAATAGCATGGAAATAAACCATTACTTATGCTATTTATCATCATATATAAATCCTCCCTCGTTGATAGTGTTCTTTAGCCACTGATTTTCTCGCAAATGCGCAGCGTCCAATCAACAAAAATAACCTATTTTGCAAGTTGTTTTTGAGTACCTTCCTGGTGTAAAAATTAGCTCCATGATAGCTCGTTGGAAAGCTCTCTGAGTCTAGTTTCTAGATCTATCTTCATTTTTCAAAATGGTTTTTATTTTCCCTATCAAAAAGCCAAACTTCCAGGACTGGTAAACGTGCAGCGACCAGGTCAAAAGAGAGGAAGAAACATGATTTTTAGGTGGTTGTTTGCATGTTTGAGGGGCCAGTTCTCCTCCAAATATTATGAAACTTGCTAGGGTTTATTTCCTCATAATTATAAACTTGCTGATGGTAGCCATTGGGAATTTGGAGGCCCCAAAAAAGATCGTAGCGTCTAGGTCGTTGCGCCTTTAGAAAAATTTCTAAGTTAAAAATTATCAAAAATTGCATAAATTAACATGAGTGCAAGTGCAAAAATGTGCCAAAATTGTTTGAATACTTGCTCATTGAGTGATTGAGGCATGAAGTGACACCTTAGAAAGTATCTCCAACTCTTCTTTCTCTCCATGCTTGTTCAAAATTTTAATTTTATTATTAGCTCTTTTGAGCTTGGCTAATGAAATTCTCTCTTTCCGTGCATGAAGTTTGACTCTTGCCCTCAACAAGTAATTGTCCTTGTTGGCCTTCTTAACTAACCTCTCCAAATGTAGATTGGCTCTATCAAGCCATGGCTCCCTGTCCTTGCTGATTTCTAGGGCAAGAAGTTCATTTGGTGTGAGTTGGTCTGGTATCTCAGCTTCTCTTTGTCTCTCAAGGGCTAGAGTTCTTTTCAGCCCTCTAGTCCTTGCTCTCTATCTTGGAGGTTGATCCTCTTCACTAATAGTTATGTTCTCCTCTTCAGCCATATTGAAGTTGAAACCGTAGGGTGATGGAATGAAATTGAGGGAATGTGAAATGAAAGGAAAATGTTTTGGGGAATGGAGGGAATGGGAATGTCAATGGGAACCTAGGTTAGTGGAAACCCTATGATTTATAGGTATTAGGAATGGTATTGCTTTAGGGAATAAGTGTTTCGGGGAATATCACCCTAGAGGTTCGTTGGGTTACAACCTCCACAGAGCAGGGGCATGCTACTTAATAAGGACTCACACAACCATGCACATTCAGAAAAACTAAATAGAGTAGAATGAGAAAGTTACCCGTAGGTCCTACAGTTGAAGCAGATCCTGCGGGGTCCAAACCCCCAGCAACCGTCCTTCCTTCTTAACCTGAAAGACAAGAAGAAACAAGCATGAAGAACTGGTTGTACAACATATATCTACTCTAAATGTTAGTGAAATCAACATGCAACATTAAATAAATCATAATGAATGCTTAAATAACAATCTTCTCATACATATAAGCATACACTAACACGTATATTTCGGGAACAACATGGTACTTCTGTATTATAAATAGCATGTACAAAAGTAACGAGTGGAGAGATCACCTGATCCTTCCACGGCCTTCGAGCAGACCGTCGTCTGGATCCGTCCAGCCCTTGCCTCGCTAAGACTCCTTCCAAACTGGTGCATACGAGATGACATATAGGGAGATGAGCATCTCGAGGAAACAAGGGTTTCCTATAATGAACTGGGAAAGTTCAGGAGGCACAGGGAATCAGACTTGGATAGGGAATACCAACAGAGTATAATATCAATAATTCTCTCTCTCCTTTAGGCCATACACATGAGGGCTTTTTATAGTCCCTCCAAGTAGTTTCAGCAGTTGGAAACAGTTGGCCACGGGCTGGGGTGGTTGAACTACCTGAGTAACCATCAACCCGGCGCGAAATTAGGGATTTTTTATATATTTTTTAATCATTTTAATGGCATACGCGGAAAAGTCTAGCTGGACTCGCGTATACACGCGGAAAAGTACGGGCATAGTCGCGTATGGGGGATTTTACACTATTTTTAAGTGAATTTGTCCAAGTCTGTAGGAATGGGTGCCCAAAAGCCATGTAGCAATCATGAATCATGTCAAGGTGAGAAATGATGCTATAACAGATGCCCCCTAATATATGAGGTCAAAAGGGGTACATGATGGCCGAAATGTATTATGCACATAGAAAGAACTTCGCAAGGACAAGAGAGGACTTCACCAGATTTCAGCCTGCCAAAAACCAATGAAAGAAAACAGAGAGTCAACTCATGCTGAGGCGGGCATACCCATGCTCAGTCAGAAATACATCATATGGAAAGTACTGAATAGATCCAATATGAATACAAGTATAGCTGAACTGAAAGTACATAATGAATCATCTGAGCATGGCCCAGAAATACAAGTCTGAATCAATGTCCAAGTATCACATATAGAAAGCTGATCAAGGATGGTGCAACTGGATGTCTGATCAAATAAGTAACTGAATCTCCAAGTACCGAATCATAAGAGGTGGAACAACCGGTACAATCACGCAACTCGGGAGCCAACATATAAGATGCTGCTGTACTGAACTGCAACATATAAGGGTGGACGGCATCACTGGCAGAAACTGAAAGGACTGTCAAAAGTGAACCGAGAAATTCTGATGCAACCCGAGGTCTTCACCAATCACTATGGCACAATTCTACACAATGGGAATAAATGAGCTGAAGTCGACCATGTGAGAAATCGTTGGATTACCGGTCAATGATGTATACCGTTAACCAATGCGAGACAACCCACCAATAATGATAATGAGTGTCAAGGTGCCCCAGTACAATCTAACAAGTGCGAATGAATGAGTTGAAGTCGAACACTTGAAAGAATCTACCAATCAGGAGGCAATGATGAATCCCCACTGTCGATAGCGAAGAGTCTGCCACTGATGACTGCAAACCCTAAGGTACTGACAAAACGACTCTAGACCTTATTCCCAGAGCAATGAGTCGGAGTCGATGGGAAAAGATCTGCTGGAAGGAAGGCATTAAGGCATCCCACATCAGTCCAGCGCGAGTGTAACCCGCAGGCCAAGATTTGGAAGGAATCGGACGAAGTAGAGTGATGGAACCAAAACCAAAGTACGTTTCTGACATGCACAAGATGAAGCTAGCGCACGGAAGAAACCCTCTGAACCAACCAATAATGAAAGCTAACACAGAGGCGAGAAATCCACCGATAGGGTCAAATGGAAATCCAGGTACTGCACGAATCCCAAGTGTGATAATGTGTGCTGACGTCGAACACAGGGGAAACCACTCAGTCAAAGACCCATGATGATGATCAAATGCTGAGCACGAGGTCACCTATCAATGATGGAAATAGGCCCACGGTGCGGCTCTAGGTTTGCTCTCAGAGCAATGTGTCGTAGTCGATAAGAGACAAACCCGCCGGCAAGAAGTCAATGGGGACCTTCTCAAACCAGCACGAGCAGAAGACCAAAACATCTGATGTGATAGAACATGATAATGACAAGACCGGGAAGGCCAACTGAATAATGATTCAAGAGACACCGCAGAATGGCCGACTCAGGCTAAACTTCCCTTGAACAAAAGCACGACTCATGATGACCATGGCAGTAAAAAGTGACACTGTATAAGTCTGTTATGCAGGAGGCAAAACAAACTCTCCATATGATTGGAAGAGATAACCAACCGGGGGAGAACTGACAAGTGAAACATGGTAAAGGTTGAACCTAGGTCAAAACTAGAACCATCCCAAATGAAGGAAATATATATAAGTATATGTGCTTTGTTCAAGGGCGACAAACTGACTCTGTACTGCCATCAAAATAACGAAGATACATCCCGTTCCCGCTCTTTTTATTATATTTGATTTTTTTGTCTTTTTCATATAATAAGCCTGAAAAGGAATAAAAGAATGCTATGGTACAATGGATAGAACGAGTATCAAGAAATCAGATGCACTAGTTCCTAGGATTGGAACAATCCTATGCTCAATGCAAGGTGGCGAAAACTGGTAAGTGATACTCAGAGGAACGTTCCATCCATGGGTAAAAAGGTGTCAAGTCGTGATAGCTAAGTGCATGCAATGGTTCACTTGTACAGAAAGTCAAGGCCAAAATTTGGCTTAAACATCGAGTCCAAATGAAGCCGGCTAAAGGCCAGGATAAACAAGTAGCCAATATGCAATGCAGTAATACAACTTAACGACACCAGGGAGCCTCTAGGGTAAAAGCCAGAAAAAATGATAAGTGATGAAGAAGAAGAATGAAGCTTCAACACATAAGACATGGCGGGACTAAAGAGGACTCCCGAGCCTACATAAAACGCAGCATGGGCAACAAGTGATAGCGAGGAACTAACTAGGAAGCCCATGTAAAGGAAGGCTCTGCCACCAAGTCATGATTGAATAATCGGCGAGTGAAATGGGTGTAATACTCATGACCTGATGGGATCGACCCTATGGCAAGTGATCAGTATGGAGGCTAGTATGCAAGATGCAACGGAAAGTGATTTCCCTAACCTATATGCCAGTGAAGATCATATACCTGCCGTGACGAGTCGGTAATCATGGATAAAAAACCGGGAAAAATCTCAAAATCGTCAAAATGTACCTGAAAACATACCAAACTGGGCACTTCCAAGCATCCGGGTTATGCAGCTTAAAATAGATCGAAAAAATAAGCATAAGGAATTTTTGCGAAAATTTTCAACTTTTTAGCCATAAATAGACAAATTACCTCATATTTGGTTCATTATTGCATTGTTGATTTGGAAAACGTGCTCTGGAGCAAAAAACTTCTTTCGTCAAATCAGGAACAACCGACCGTCGAAACGCACCGAAAATTCAGGTAGGCTCCTTAATCATCCTGTTTATTCATTTTGTCTGTTTGGAATTTAAAATTAAGTGAATTTTAGCTTTAAAACCCTTGCTAAAAAATGTGGATTTGCGCATACGCGAGTTCATTAAAGGAAACTCGCGTATACATGCGACTGTGCAAAGGAAAAACCGCATATGCGCAGGTCCGAATCCAAAAAAGCGTGGCTAATGCATGATTTTATGAAATTTGACAGGATGACAATCTCATGGAGAGAACGTGAGCATAGTGCAATTGACCAAGAGGTCATGCAAGATCGTGCAGCGCAACATATCCTACGGAATTGCGGATTGTTCAAATTCTTTAAAATGCCAAATATAAAAAGCAATGTGCGGTTGCTAGAAATGCTCGTAAATTACTGGGAACCAGATCAGGATTACTTCATTATTGATCAGATGCCAGTACGCATTGAAGTGGAAGACATATATTTCATTACTGGACTCTCCCGGAAGGGAGAACCAGTAGACTTGCACGGGAAGCCCCTGGGAGGGTTAACCGTGGAAGACTATGTCCACGTATATTGCGTACCGGGTTCCAAAAAGGTTGGAACTCAGATTGCAATTAAAGATGTGAGGGATTTACACATGAAAATCCTCCTTTTCACCATCAGCAGAGTGGCAGGATTCGCCTCTCTACATCAGGCGTCCAGGACGGAAATGAGCATAGCAGTAGAATGTTTGACTCATGTGTATGATTGGTGCACAGCCCTATTACTGAACATGAAACAACAGTTGACCTCAATCTTCCAAGTAAAGGCCAAACACTTTGGCTACGGTACAATTTTGACAACATTCTTCTTTGAGAAGATACCAGCATTGAGACCCAGAGTCATCTCTACCATCAGTAGCCCGCGGGACCCAAGAATTGCCCGTTGGGCGGACATGATGAAGAGACTGGGGGGTAGTGAAGTACCCCGGACCACATGGGACGATGAGTTCTTCCTTTGGTGGGGAGAACAAATCATCGCAGTGGACGACTATCCCTATGCCGGGATGGACTTTCGTGGAGATCCAGATCTAGTTCTTCCACCAGGCACAGCATGGGGCACAGTCGGTAAGTTTGCAAAAAAAAAAAAATTGACTTATATAATTTTTTTGGATTTTTTAAAATATGTATGAAAAAATTAAAAACAAACATGTTTTTGATTGGATTCATAATGACTGACAATTAAAAATGATCATGTTTCAGATGTTGGACCAGTTCGACCTGAGGGTATCCCGCGCCACAAGCGCCGCAGGGGTGAAGCGGATACTGTGGATTCAGATAGGACTCTCCAGGCCGTGCAGAGAAACTTGGAGGGATTAACCCGCCAAATCCCTATGGCTGCCGTGGAGGACCTGCCAGAAGCCATCCAGAGACGGGTGGTAGGAGTACCCCGAGACTGGGTTAGATTATTCCGCCGAGTTGCCACTGCAGTCACGTTCTATAGGAACACGACTTCTGGGCAGGGACCTCAGGAGTAGACAGATATTATATATTAGATGACTGTATATTATTTTTTGAGACTGAACATGATGGGGCATAAGCCCAAGTTTTGTATGACATTTATGGATCCAAATTTTGTAAAGTTTTTGAACACTCCGATGATATATATACAA
>CM076571.1:411302585-411406783 GCA_034641835.2 Pinus albicaulis
ATGATATTTGATGTGATGTGATAAATGTATCAAATGTATGATGTTTTTGATGATTAAAATTTTATTGTATGGAATGATTAATATGCCAATCTAATGCTTGATTAGCTAATGAGTCAGAAAACCAATTGTCAGCTCGAGGAATATGAATGAAAGTTAAAAATTGAAATGACCTTTGTAACAAACGTACCCTCAAGAACAATCGTAATAAAAATGGATCTCGTACCCGATAAGTGTTGTTCAACTGCGACACCACCAGTTGAGAGTCCAAGAAAACTACCAACGAATCAACACCCAAAGATATTGCCTCCGAGAGTAGATGAACGACTGCAGTGTATTCTGCTATATTATTGGAAGCAGGACCAATGCAGACCCCTCTTGATACCAACAGCTGACCGGAAGGATAATGAAGCACCCAAGCCGCGGAAGCTAAGTTCCGGGTGTGTCTACTAGCACCATCGGCAAAACCAAAATGACTCATGACATCCAACACAACCTGCCAAAGCAAATCAAAAACATCACCAACTCATCAAAGATCGAAAATCAATCAGATATGTACAAAGCAAAAACTACTATATACAAAAGCAACATGCCAGGCCGAAGCCTAGGCATAATACTTCTTCAAATAGAGCCCATTTCGGGGCTCCGGCAACTCGTTCCCTTCGAAATCAACCAAGGTGTAAGCTCCTTTCTTAAGGACTTTTTTAACGATATAGGGGCCATACCACATAGACTTAAACTTTCCTGCCCCCAAGGCATCTTTTTCTTGGGCATAGACCAAAACAAGGTCACCTTCCGAAAAGACCCTAGGCTTAACCGCCTTATCGTACTAAACTTTAACTCGGTTTTTATGCGCTTCATTCATCGTGGCGGCATCCCGACGCTGCTCATCGAGATGTTCCAGATGAAGAAGCCGTTCTGCCAGACTAGAAGTGTCAGGAAGAAGTTCAACAACTAATTTAAGAGAAGGAATCTCGCATTCAATAGGAAATACGGATTCCACCCCGTGCACTAACTGAAACGGAGTAAAGCCAGTTGCAGTTTTCACTGACGTCCTGTATGCCCAAAGTGCAGGATATATCATAATATGCCAGTTGGATCTAGCTTTATCAATTGTCCTTTGAAGAATTGTCTTCAAGGATTTATTCATGACTTCCACTTGCCCATTGGCCTGAGGATAATATGGAGATGAATGCTCCTACCGGAAACCCAATTTGAGAGCCAACTCAGCCATCATACTATTCTGAAAATGACTGCCATGGTCAGTGACAATCTCTCTAGGAATACCAAAACGAGTGATAACTTGGTTGAAAAGGAACAGAGCTGCAGTCTCACCATCGTTCCCAAAAGTAGGCATAGCCTCAACCCACTTCGTAAAGTAGTCTACTGCTACAATAATGTACTTGTGACCTTTTTCCGAAGGCGGGTTACAAGTAGTATAATCAATACCCCACTTTGTAAAGGGACCGACAGTAACGACTGGAAAAAGCGGAGCTGGATGAGCGCGCATTTTTCGAGTATAGACCTGACACGGATGACACTTTTTGACCGATTCAATACAATCTTTGAAAATCGAGGGCCAAAAGTATCCAGCATGCAAAATCTTTTGGGCTATAGCAAGCCCAGATAAATGACCCCCACAAGCTCCACTGTGAGAATCATTGAGCACGGCCTCAGCTTCTTCGAGAGTTAAGTAGCGTCTCAGGATTGAATCAACCCCTCGACGGTATAAGCATCACCAATAATCAGATAATTCTTGGCTAAGTGACGCAGCTTACGACGCTCATCTTTCGAAAAAGTAGAGGGAAACTTCGCAGTCTAGAGATACACAATGATATCCCCATACCAAGGATCCTGTGGAGAGATAAGAAACAAGTGTTCGTCCGGAAAGGACTCATCATAGATCATCTCTTCTCCACAGGGCAACTCGGAGATCAATTCCGCAAAAACTAATGACTTCTTGAATTTGGCAGACATGAACTCGAGATCAAATTCCTGTAAAATCACAATCCATCTATTATATTTTCCCCCAATCACTCGCCTGCTGAGGACAAACTGAAATGGATTGGCAGCTGCCAAGACATAAGTTTTGCGAAGAATAATGTAATGCCGGAGTCGCTGCACAGCATGAACTGCTGCTAAGGCTAACTTTTCTATCGGAGTGTATCACAGTTCAGGTCCTACCAGTCCTCGACTAAGGTAGTAAATAACATGCTCTGCAAGAGCATCATCCTCCTGAACCAGAACCATACCAATGGTAGATTCTGTTGTTGCCAGATACAAAAGAAAATCTCTGCTATAATTAGGTGGACTCAATAAAGGAGCAGAGGTCAATGCCTTTTTCAAAGCATCGAACGAGCGTTGAGCGTAGTCGTCCCAAAGAAAAGGAACTCCTTTCTTCAATAGTCTCATATATCCCTTTGTAATCTCAGCATAATTGACGATAAACCTCCGAAGAAAATTAGACTTCCCTTGGAGACTTTGAAGCTGACGGATGGAAGACGGGGGAGGCAACCGAAGTATTGCCTCAACCTTGAAGGGATCTACCCTTATCCCTTCCCTAGACACAATAAATCCCAACAGTCGACCGGATGTAACCGCGAAAACTCACTTGTTCGGATTCAATCGAATTTTATAAAAACGACATCTTTCAAATATTTTCTGGAGGTGACCAGGATGATCCATCCTCTTTCGAGAATGAGCAGCTAGATCATCTAAGTATGCCTCGATAATCTTCTTAATGTCGTGGAAGGCGTAAGACATGGCCCGCTGAAAGGTAGCCCCAGCATTTTTAAGACCAAAAGGCATTTTCTTGTATGCAAACGTACCCCAGGGACAAATAAATGCAGTCTTATGTTGATCTTCAGGACAGATAGTAATTTGATTATATCCGGAGAAACCGTCCATGAAGGAGAAAATCTCATTACCGGCACACTCGTCAATGATCTGATCGATAAATGGTGTGGGGTAATTGTCTTTAGGACATGCTTTATTTAGGTCTCTAAAATCGATGCACACTCGAATCGTTCCTTGCTTTTTATCTACAGGAACGGGGTTTGAAACCCATTCAGTTAGAGGAACTGGGAAAATGAATCCCGCCTTAAGCAGCTTTTCAACTTCAGCTTTCATAGCTGCTGCCTTCCTAGGATTGATCGGACGAAGCTTCTTCCTGATCGGCTTAGTGTTCTCATACGTCTTGATCTCATGCTGGACAATAGATGGGTCTATGCCAGGAATTTCCTCATAAGACCAAGCAAATACATCCCTATACTCTTTGAAGAGCTCGGTGTAAATTTGAATCTCTTCACGAGAACATTCAGCTCCAATGAAGACATTCTCGATAATATTTGGATCCCTGGAAATGTTCACTGGGATAGTAGGAGAGATCACAGCCATGTTCCCTTCAGCATAAACCTGTGTTGGTGCCAAAGGGTTCAAGACTGGGTGAACAGGACCAGGAGACTGAGGACTTGGAAAACTAGTTTCAACTTCGCTCAAGTCAGGTAGGAAGTAAGACCGATGATGCAAATCATCCCACGGTCTATCTATACCAGTCATGGCTTCCAGGATTGCCTCTTCAGATGGAAGAGAGGTATCAAGGCAATCCTGGGCCGAAGAAGAACTAAGCGTCCAAGCCGGAGCCACATCACCATCCAACTCTTCCGGTGAAAGAGGAGCTGGAACAGATTCTGCAGTGTCAACAATAGACTGATATGCAATCTCAGCTGCAGAAATCGGAAATGCCATTCCGCCCACTTGACCTTCCGCTAATGTGGCGGTAGGGGAAGGTAAGGTCCAAGGGTCCGAAAAATAATGAGTTCGAAAGAACTCTCTTCGAAGGGGAGCCTTGGAGGATGAAATAGCATTAATATGCACCGTAGGAGGAGGAAGATCAAAAGTACCCATCAGGGAAGAATACATTCCAACTCCTAGATTCTCAACAGGCGCCTTAGTATTATCCAACTTAGGAACGGATGAGTCAGAAGGCGCATTCAGGTCTACCTGAGGACAGTCCAGTTGATCCACTGTGACAATCCTCCCTTCGTGGGGGAAACATACAATTCGAAATAATGAGGATGCAATGGCATCCATCTCATAAATCCAGTTCCTCCCCAACAGAAGGTTGTAGTCCAAGGCTGCATCTACTACCTCAACCTCTATGTTGACAGTTTTGCCCCCAACACAGATGGGCAAAGCTGGGACAATACCATGGGGTCTGTGAGAATGACCATCGAACGCAGTAAGAACAGTGCTAGATGGAACAGCTTTGGGAGATCCAAGTGTCTTCCAGCATGCGAGAGACATCACGCACGTGGAAGCACCCTCATCAACAACCGTTCGAAAGATATTGCACTTCCGATACGATAATTTAATATGAAAAGCCATGTGATGAGGAAGTCTCTTCTTAAAATTAGTCATATCAAAAGTAATCAGAAGAGAATTTTTTGGATCAATAGCCCCAATGGCAGTGAGCAAAGCACTGCGCTGAGCCGGACAAGACTGGAGTACCTCTAAAGCTAACATAGCACAAGGACTCTGCGCCATATCTTCTACAATCGAGTAGTTCTGGGCAGCCCTCGCATTTGGATTAATCGTTGACCGCTTAGAAGATGCTTTTGGCATCCGAGGCATAGACTCAACAGTAGGCTTCGTAATGTGAAGCGGCTCAGTAGCATCAGGAACTTCCTTAGCTTTCGAAGACTCTTCTCTGCCATAATCACGGGATCTCGTAGCGATATCTGCGTGAGCACTCATCATAAAAATGTTCGATGGAATTTCCCCTTCCTGGGTGCCCCCAGAGGAAGCCCCAGGATTTTGGTTCGCGCCAACAACTAATTGCTGCCCTTGGGGAAAAGGGTTTGTTAACACAGCCTGGGAACTAGAAGAACCCTGCTGGGATAACAAGCACTGAGCATCCTGAATTTTAGGGAAAAGGTGTGTGAGATGGTCTCCAGCACAAAGCTTGCATGGAAACTTCACTTTCTTTTTCTCCTTTTGACCCTCACCAACACACTCGTTGGTTTTATTTGCATTGCCCTTCCCGTTCTTGCCCTTCTTCTTGTTATTTCGTCCCTTCTTCTTTCCATCGGATTGTTGATTTCCTTTGGGATCAGAAGCTTGGACAACATTTATGGACAAAGACTGGGAAGGTGATGAATCAGCAGGCACAGCCTGACCAGAAGGAGCAGATTGTAAAGACAACTGCTGCAGTTGAGAAAGCAGGTTGGCTGCATCACTATTGACCGATCCAACAAGCCCGTCACCATGCGGACCAGGTTTATTTTTTGACAAATCTAATTTGGAGCGAGGAGCATTGGGAAAATACTTATAAAGTACCCCAGACTGAGAATAGATCAGTTCTAGCTGCTGGGCCCTAAAAATGGCCTGCTCCTCAGAAAATACCCCAGATAGGGATACATCTTTTGAAATATCTGACTGCAGAGATTTCAGAAACCATTCGAGAAGGAATTCTCCTGGAATATGAGCTTTGATAAGCCTCTTCCTTCTCCTCCATTCCTGAATGTGATCAGAAATGTGCGTTGCCTCATCCTGCTTAAAATTAGCCAGGAGTTCGGTCCCAGCCTCATATCTGACAGGCAACTGAAAATGGTTTAGAAATGTGACAGCCAGTTCTCCAAATGTAGCGAAACTGCCCCCAGTGAGCTCGATATACCATTTGGCAGCGTTTCCAGTTAGGGTGCGTTGAAATAATCTCAACCTAATTGAATCATCGATCAGGGAGTTCGAAGAACACCATAAGTGGAAAGTGGTGATGTGGTCCGCCGGATCCTCTCCATTCTTACCTTCAAACTTTGGAATGTCTGAAGGAAGTTTGGTCGGGACCGGAGGCCACCCCGGACTATAACGAATCGGATTATTAGTCAACTTCGACAGATCTGGCAAGTTTAACGTTGCTAGAAAAGGTAAGCGAGGCGGAGCCTGAGGATTCCATCCTTGATGGGATGGATTCCCAACATTCTGAAAAGAATAGCCTGGATTTGATGAGGCACCAGGTTTCCAAAAAGGACTCGTAGAAAACGGAGAAGAACCTCCTCCCCACGCCGAGTTACCAAAGCCCAGACCAGTTCCCCCCGCTGAAGTATTGAATGAAGAGGAAAGCCCCCGACAGGGGTTCCAAGCATTAGACAGAGGAGAGAAGGACTGATAAGCACTCGATGAAGGGAAAGAAGCATTCCCTTGATGACCTGCGTAAAACTGATTCCCTTCCCCCGCTGTAGTGAATACAGGGTTCCATCCTGTAAACATAGTCAAACTTTTCCCCCCAGACCAAGGGTTGAAACTCTGGGTCTAAGAAGTAAAGGGAAAGGACCCTAAAGAAGGATTCGAACTAGGAATGTGTCCAGTTCCGAAGTGGAACCCTTGAAACGAAGCTGATCCACTAGCCATGTTAGACATGGGCGTAGATCCAGCTAAAGCAGCGGAAAAGGAAAACGAGGGATTCCCACTAGAGGGCATCCCTGAACAGAAGGGACCAGAATGAGAAGCATGTGCTTGGGTGAACCCAGAGCCAAACACAGCAGCACTAGAAGCAATCGAAGATGAAGCAATAGTGCCCCTTGCTTCAACAGAAGAAGGAGTCTAAATGCCTGCAGCACTCACGGCAGAAGCTGCGTTCCCAGTCGTGGCCATCGAAAGATAAGAATGATACGGAAGATCTCCCGGTCTCTCTGACTCAGGTCCGATGTATTGAACAACGAACGGATAATTAGGAGGAAGAGGAGATGGACCTGTAGCAGGAGGCTCATGTACGTCTTCGATTTGAAAATCTTCTTCCTGAGGAAACAAAACTCGCGAGGTGAGTGGAACGCTCCTCTCGGGACCGACACCAGAATCAGCTATGAAACCTTCAGACCTTTATGGAGGATCTCTCTCCACTGCGTCAGACGCCAAAGGGTGGTAACCACCTACTAAATCACTCCTACGCCTTCTCGAAGAAGGCTCTGGACTCTCGGGAGATAACCCCCAGATTCTCCTCGATCGATGAGGCGCTTGATCAGCCACTTTTATAGATTTTAAATTAGACTCAAAAAAGTGAAAAGCTAGGCAAGCTAGGAGCAAAGAGCACTCACTAAAATAAAAATCCCTGAGATACAGTCAAGCAAACAGCCTCCAAGTATTTCCGCTCCGAGTGATGAGGACCGGACACCAAAATACAGGAAAGCGAAATATAGGACCTCCCGAAAGTAGTCTTGGATGATTAGGGCCCAGAAAAACTAGCGAAGGTATTAGAAACAGTTACGCCGACCTCCTAATGACAGCCTTTGCCGGCTCAAGCACCCAAGCTTCGCAAGGGCACCCCCCAGAAGTACTGCTGAAAGTGATGCGACGTCTGCCTCAGGTGCCATGGGTATTCCCCCCCGCAGTCACCTGTGTGGAACCTAGGAGTGGCAACTATGGGCACCAATCCGTATCAGAAGCCGGGCGGAACGGTATTGAGGTCAGATTCAGCCAATCGGAGAGGGGGTATCCCTCTTCTCAACCTTCACTTCCCCTCGCGCTTGACTCTCTGGAGGAGAGCTTTCCCGGTCCACCTAACGAAGTTGGATTTCGCTCAATTAATAAACTTCTATGTTTGTTTGAGCGGCCTTGGAGAGTTAACTCTCCACTCACCTATTCCAAGGCCCTACAACCTAGCTAGTTGGTGAATGACACTTAGAAAACCTGCTAGTTGATTTTAGATTAAATCTCTTATTTTAATGGGCTGTTATGTTAAGTCACAAGGATATGGAGATGAAACGTATGGTGTTTTGACGCAAAAGAAATTAATAAAAACCTAACTACATGCAAATGCAGTTATTGTCTTTCGATGAAAAGCAATCTCTATACAGGTTCTACGAGACTAAAAATTGTATTTTTCTTTTCAAATAGAAAACTCACACTCACAAAAACTATGAAATTGACTAAATGATTAAATGCACCTAATGCAAATCACTACAAGCATGTAAATCCTAAGATGCAAATCTCTTAAAGCAGAGTGAAATTCCCAAAAAGTCCTTCAGTTTTAACTCTTCTTTGGTTGCCCAAAAAGCTAGTTCTCGAAATCAAGACTTCTTAAAATGAGGACACCAAGAACACTTAAAAACAAGAAGAAGAAATCAAATGACAACTCCTCCTCAAAATCAAGCCAAAAACTAAAAGCAAGAAACCTCACAAGCTTCAAAAGTTATAGCAAACGAAAATGAAAATGCAACAACAAAAGCAAATAACAAGTGAAAATGTTTTTTAAGCCTTTGAAATGTAAAAACAAAAAGCAAAGCAAATGTTTTTTGAGCTTTTTTGTTTTATAAAGAAAGAGCTCGAAAAGACCAAGCAAAACTATCAAAATCCAAACCAAACAAGACCGAATTTCAAGCACAAACTTCAACAATGCTCCCAAACCTTATAAGGCTAACTCGTAGCAAGATCAATAAGAGCAAAAGAAGACCAGAAAACGCAGCCACTCAGCCTAGACAAATAGTGCAAACTCGTCGCAAACAAAAACTCCAAAGAAGCAAGAAAAGCTCTTCAAAAGTTACAACAAGACCTAGCCTATGGAACTCAAGAAAACCAATAAAAAACGAAGCAAAAATCGTAATGCGAAGCACAAAACAAAGATAGGAGCGAGTAAGTGAGCAGAAGCTCTCTGTTCTGATAAAGCAGAACAACCAAGAATGCTTAGAAAGCGATCTTGGAACTCAATCCAGAAGTGCCAGCACCAGAAACAACACTTTGCCAAAAAGACTAGTTTTCAATCAAACGAAAGAGAGAAAAGACAAGAAACCACTTCCTTCACAATCCAGAGAGTACAGAGACACTGTAGGAATAGGTCTCCACAGCCAGAAAGGACCAAAAAGTCAAGAAACCCAAAAATTCAAAATCTGCCTACGTATACGCTACTTCACAGTTTAGAAACAAGCGTGCATACGCGACTGTTCTAAAGGAAACTCGCGTATACGCGAGTACCTTTAGACAAAATTGCATGTATACGCGACTGTGTGCAGAAAAAAGCGCGTATACAAAGGTAAATAATGAAAAAAACAAAAAGGACAAGCCTGGATAAGAAACCAGGACTTCAGATTGACTGAGAAATAATAAACTGGACTGCAAATGAAAGTTAAAACTGTCGGCAACCTATCAAACAGCTGAAACCACCCAACAGGAGAATCACAAGAATGTGATCCCCAGTGGAGTCGCCAGTTCTGTTTCGGGGAATATCACCCTAGAGGTTTTTTGGGTTACAACCTCCACAGAGCAGGGGCATGCTACTTAAGAAGGACTCACACAACCATGCACGTTCAAAAAAACTAAATAGAGTAGAATGAGAAAGTTACCCGTAGGTCCTACGGTTGAAGCAGATCCCGCGGGGTCCAAACCCCCAGCAACCGTCCTTCCTTCTTAACCTGAAAGACAAGAAGAAACAAGCACGAAGAACTAGTTGTACAACATATATCTACTCTAAATGTTAGTGAAATCAACATGCAACATTAAATAAATCATAATGAATGCTTAAATAACAATCTTCTCATACATATAAGCATACACTAACACGTATATTTCGGGAACAGCATGGTACTTCTGTATTATAAATAGCATGTACAAAAGTAACGAGTGGAGAGATCACCTGAATCCTCCCACGGCCTTCGAGCAGACCGTCGTCCGGATCCGTCCAGCCCTTGCCTCGCTAAGACTCCTTCCAAACTGGTGCATACGAGATGACATATAGGAAGATGAGCATCTCAAGGAAACAAGGGTTTCCTATAATGAACTGGGAAAGTGCAGGAGGCACGGGGAATAAGACTTGGATAGGGAATACCAACGGAGTATAATATCAATAAATTCTCTCTCTCCCTTAGGCCATACACATGAGGGGTTTTTATACTCCCTCCAAGTAGTTTCAACAGTTGGAAACAGTTGGCCACGTGCTGGGGTGGTTGAACTACCTGAGTAACCATCAACCCAGCCCGAAAATAGAGAATAATTATATATTTTTTAATCATTTTTAATGGCATACGCGGAAAAGTCTAGCTGGACTCGCGTATACACGCGGAAAAGTACGGGCATAGTCGCGTATGGGGATTTTTACACTGTTTTTAAGTGAATTTGTCCAAGTCTGTAGGAATGGGTGCCCAAAGCCATAAAAGCAATCATGAATCATATGAAGGTGAGAAATGATGCTATAACAATAAGGATATAGGAATTATACATGGAAATGGGAAGGGAAATAGGAAAATGTTTATAGGAATGTGAGGGGAAGTGTATAACAGATTTAGGGATTAGGTTTAAATAAGAATTAGGGTTTCTTGCCTTAGAAATACGTTTGAATAACTATGAACCAGAACAAGAAATAAATTAGATGATGGCTGGGCTACTTATTGATAAATGGAGCTTTAAGAACCCTTTTGCGGATATTTTTCATGAAATTATGGAGTGGCAAGCTGTGAGAAGGTTTTTTGTCTCTCTAAGCAAACATGCAGCATCCCTGCAACACCTTTTTGAAGACCACATTTGGAGGCTTTCCCAGTGTCCAAATTGGGCCCAGGATAGCTCGTCAGAAAAAATATCCTGTCTAATTTCCAAGTATACCATTTTTTTATCATTGGATTTGATTTGTCTAGTCAAAAGTTGATTTACCAAGACTGGTCAAAAAGAGATGAATGATGGTGCATAAAGTAAAAGTGATGTTGCAAGCAACTTGTGGAGGTCTTAATCAACTCCCAATTGTGCTAATAATAGCTCATTGGAAAGCTCACTCTATCTAGTTATCATTTGACTCATCAAGCAAGTAATTTAGACACTCCAACTAGGAGAAAACTCTATTTTCCTAAGATCACTCTAGAAATGCAACAAACCTCTTGTAGCACCTATATTTTTGACATTTCTCAAAAACCATGATACGTGTGTAAAAACTTAAGGATATTCTATTCCTTGGCCTTTTATGAACAAACACCTCTCTCACGTTTGTCAAATTCATCAGTTTTTGGTCAGAAGCATAGTTTGAAGAAAAACCAGCCTTGTGTGTGGCAAATGACTTGACCCTTGGCATGATTCCTTAAAAAGTGATGGAGACATGATCTTATGAGTTTGGAATGAATTCATAATTATTGATATGACATACCTTATGCCTCCTCTGCTCATATGTATCTGATTCCATAACAAACCCTAGCTCAGTGGGAGAAGAAATTAGGGTTTAGTGCTTGTGGAAAATGATGATTTAGGCACCCTTGGAAAAAAACAACTCCCTTTGACATTTGATCAATTGCTGAAGTAGACACTTTCTGTATTTTACACTTGATGTGTTCGCATGTGGAACTCTGAGTTGGCAACCTTGGGAGACTGAGTACTTATTACATTTGAACTGACATAAAATTACATGAATAAATAAAAATTACATCTTGGAATGAAACTCACACTTGAAATCAAATTAAAAGTTTGGAAACCATCTTGGAGATCGTCTTTACATGGTAAAGAGACATTATTGGGATCAATCTCACACCTTTTACTGACCTTATGAGATGGAATGGTGTGTTTTTGGACTTTGAACAATGAAACCTAATGACCTAATGGGACCTTGAATGACCTGAATCCATGGTTGACTTTGACTGACATAAAACATAGTGAAATAAGCTTTTCCAAAGTGTTTTTTATGTTTAGAAAGACATGAAGGTGGGCTAGAAAATGATAATTTGTGAGGGAAAATGGGACACTTGACAAGGACAACCACCAGTGGAACAATTTTATATCACGACCTAATGGAACGATTGAAAATACTTTAGAGTGAGACACCTAATATGCACATGCAAAATGTGTTTTGATACCTTGTGGAAGTATGCAGATACTGACACTAACACAATCTATACTCAGAAACAACATTATGGGTCTGAACCCTTGCTGACATCTTGGTCAGGCTTCTCAACAAGAAAAATGGTGGATTCAATGTCTTCATCCTTTGCCCACTCATTCTTAAGGTAGCTTCTTGGGATGCCTTTTGCCCAGATTGGATCTTGGTGAGCATCCTTGAGGAAGTTGTTGATATCACCTCCTGTAATAACTTGTCCCTTGAACCACCTTTCTCCTTATTAGGGAAGGTTTTAGGCTTCATAAATGGATTCTTTAGAAACATGCAAAGTGAGGCCATAAATTGTAGCTTCCTATCCATTAAAAGAGTTATCAAACACTTGATCAAACCCTGAATGAGAGCTCCCCAACCTGGTACAAAGAGGATACCATCCTCACTACATAAACAGAGTTCTTACCCTCGAATTAGCATCAACCAAATATGCACCATGTGGCTCTATTCGATTTATCTTACCACATGTTTTAGTCATCTTCAAAAAAACAAATGACTGTCTCCTGCAAATGATAGGTGGCAGGATAGGAAGAGTTTTTCCTCACAGGTGTGGCTTGTATTCTCCTCTAGAATCTTGTCTGAAATCCAGAATTATTCTCCAACTATGACTCCCAATAAATTCGAATCCAGGAGCTAAAACTTCAAATGAAAGAATTCCTATTTTTAAGGTGGTTTTGAAACTAAATATTGGTTCACCACCCCATGCAAATGACCCTTCATCATTAAAAATATTCATGATCATGATGTGCACCATGTGACACACCATCACAACCTTCAGTTGGCTATGTTTTCCATATGGCAGCTCTATATGGCTTATGGCAAGTGTTTTTATGACTTGTAGTCACCTCCACAAAAAGTGTTGTTGATTGGCCAGAATTTCTAGCAGCACTGCTGTGTAGCCAACCAAACAGTTATGGAATGTGGTGAAATCACCATGATCCCTCTAATTCAGAAAAAAACGTACCTTAATACATGGATGGTTGACTTGCCGTAGATAGGCATGATAGATAACGGTTCAGTCATTAACTTCAGATGACACATGTGACTCAATGTATACAACAACTTGACCTTAAACTAACTAACTACAATATGATACCTATCAAGAGATCTAAAATATTTAAAAAATATTTGAGGCGTATTTACACTATGACACGTGGTTTAGCTAAAGCGGATGCACTTTTTAGTTTTATTTTAAAAAATAGAGTATGCTACCAGAAATTCTGGCAGCATTATAAATAAAAATAAAAATACAGAAACAGGAAATAACAGACTGTTTGAAAGGCTAAAACTGGTGCTTCCAGAAATTCTGGTAGTGACAAAAAAAAAAAATTTAAATTTTGAAATTTTTTGAAGTTTAATCCTAATAATAAAACTATGGAATGGACTCATGACTTAGCAAAGAACTGTGTTAATAGGTAAAACTCCTGGGAATTATAAAACCCAACTATAAGATAATCAGACAGATAGGTGTTGTGTTCAAATGTGACCCAATCAACGCCACCAATGGAGGAAAAATGAAGATAAATGTTCCCTCCCTTATCTTTTTTATTTTTTTTTGTTTTTATAAATTCCTTCTTTGTAACTATTATATCCCAGTCTGGAAAAGTGTTAAACTTATACTGGGTAGATGATACTTCAATTACTTTAACGAGCGTGAGGTATACAAGGTCACTCAATAATATTTGATAAGTTATGGAGTATGAAAAGAGCTTAAAGGAAACTCCTCCTGGAGGAACGAGTGGTATAAAAGGTAGAAAATTCTTCCAGTAGTGGTGGAAATTCTCATGACATAAGGTGGACACGAGGTTGGCTAATAGGACCGCTCATCGCAATGGTTCCTTGTTGGCGAAAAGTCAGGTCTCGCGGGCAAGACCCAGGTTCAAGGGTTGTGGCCAACAAGGGGTCCGGTGTAGTCTAGGAACACGCCGGCATTTTCACCCTGCTCTTGGAGAGCAGTGCGTCTCACCCAAGGCGTGCCGCGACCACATGCATAAGGGGATGAGATCACTGGTAAGGAATAAACCCGCAACCAAAGAAAGAAAGTGCATCCATTACATATACCAAATTACACATGCGAGATCACTTACTAAGTATTCAGACAGTCGCAACTTAAAATTTTAAATCAGTGTAAACACATTACAGCACATGAACAACTTATTGAGACAGCAATCTTCCCTTATATTATTCTTCTGGCCGAACACATGATTACATAGCTTTCTTCTCTGATAACTCACAAGTCTGATACAGATGGTTTTTAGAACAGAAAGGAAGAACATAGAAAGTAAGAAACCATAGGAAGAACAAGCATGATTCTTCCACAGCTGCTCCGTGCGTCCTTCCTCAGGTCTCGATCCTCGCGACTTCTCTCGTATCCATTCAAACTTCAACAACCTTTCTTTTCAGCCGGGTGATCGCCTTTTATTCACCCGCTCCTCGTGACTGGCAGCTTCTCTGTGTCTTCACTCTGGCTTTTCCCAGCTTCTCTTCTGATCTCTGCGTGTTCCACTTTCTGTTTTCTGCTGTGTTTCTTTCATCTGCACTTATCTCTGTTCGATCTCCAGCTATCGAGTGCTTCCGCGCCACCTTGGTAGCTCCGCAACTCCTGGTCGCTGCGGCGCGGTCGCGGTTGCTATGTGTATTTATTCCGCAACTCAAAAAGAGTCAACGTTCAAAATGTCTTGGCCAAAAGTTCAAAACTTAAACAAAAACCAGGGCCCCAACAGGCCCCGACCACAATTCTTTGACTCGTCCGCGAGTCAATCGCAAATAATAGTTTCTACTTGCATTCCCCCGCTGGCTTCCGTGCCCTGCTCTGCTGTTCCTTCTTCCGCCACCCTTTCCTGCTGTACTCCGCCATCCGGTTGGCCAAACAAGGGCCCCAACTCCGGGACCCGGCGGAGTGTTGAATCTCTAAGCTCTGTGAAGGTCGCCACTGCTTGCTGCCATTCCTGCATAAGCAGGTCGGCGTCTTGAGAGATGCGGTTAGCGGCGGCTTCGTCTATGGGCGTCGGGGCAGCCCCGAACAGGGTGGCGAGCTGGGCTTCTGCCTTGGCATCCAGCTGGTGCATAGCGTCAGCATGGGTGCGAAGGGGCGGACGAATCTCCCGGATGACGTGCTTGGCCGCTGCTGATTCGGCCTCAGTCTGCTGCATGTGAAGTTCCAGCTCGTCCGACTGGGCGTAGAGCTGATCTAGCCTTGCAGGGTCCGTGGTCGCCTGAATGTCCCGGGTAATCTGTTGCAGCTGGGCAACAATGGGCTGCGTCTTGACAATTAACGCAAGTGAGCACTCTTGCAAACTGCGTAGAAGGGCAGAAGCCGCGGCTGCAGTGGAATGGAGAGTTGCTTGTAGACTAACTGCCTGCGCCTGTTTGGCAGTTACCTGTCCTGAATGGTCACTGGGTGGATCTGGAAGGGTAGGCCGTGCGGCTAACGCCGCTTGTAGCTCCTGGTTCTCTCTGCAAACAATAGTGAAAACTTCCCTGAGATGGTGAGCCTGTAAAGCTATACTGTCCTCCTCTATGCGAGCAGGGAGTGGGGCATGGTGAGCCCGTGCCTCCGGCCATACGCTGGAGAGCGCCTGAATAACAATGTTGGCCTGCTCCTGGAGGTGGGTCTTCTCCCGCAGCAACTGATTGCGTTGTTCAGTAAGCGCCGTGATCTGATTCCGCTGCTCGGAGCACCGCCGCTGTAGCTCGGTGTGAATCTGCTCTACCTTGAGGGCCGCCCGTTGAATGAGCAGGTACAGCTGTGCTGGACTCAATTGTTCTGTATTTGTTGTGCTGGGTGCACCCTGCTCTGGCGTCTGTTCCTGCGAAGATTGGCCCATGGCCGCTGGTCGGCCTGAAGTCTCTGGAGGATGGACCGGCGTCTGCTGCTGCACCGAAGTGGCCATATCAGGCTCCGTCCGGTCCTGCTGCGTGGTCTGCTCTGTGGAAGGGGCGGTCGAATCAGCCCCAACTGTGGCTGGTTGGACAGATATAGTGGGAAGAGGATCCCGGGATGTGGCCACGGGGTCAACCGGTGGTACCACAACTGCAGTACTGGAGGTGACCTCCGCCTCGTGGTCACCGCCGAAAAGTTCCCGGATCAAAGAATCTGACACAGTGGCTGATGAATTGGACGGATTGGGGGAGGTGGCATGTGGTCGACTGGTGGAGGGGGCGGTAGATGGAGTGAAAGAGGTGGGAGGGAGGCGAATGTTGAGGAAATCTGCCAGATCAATCAGCGGTTCCTCCGGAATCAAAGTTGCTGTGGGCGGAGTGGCTGGTGGATCATCCTCTGTAAGATCCACCACTGGTTCTGTGGCTGTAGTGCGGGCCCTCTTGGATGGAGGTGGGTCGGGGGAATCGGGTTCGGGGCCCGGTTCACCCATTGGTGTGATGAGGGGGGTGGCAGAAGTGAACAGGGTAGTGGGAATGGGGGAAATGAGGGGGGCGGTATTGGAGAAACCACGGGACCGATTAATACGAAATTCAGTAAAAGAAGGAAATATAGGGGCACCACTGGAAACAACCTGGGTTGCCACGTTGAGTCGCCGTGCCTGGTCGTTGAAATGCTCGACGATGGGGACCAGCGATTCAGGCAGGTCCGGTGCGGTCCCAGCTGCATCTGGTGTTGTCTCCGCCGCAACTTGTGAAGATCCCCCTGCGCCGGTCGCGGCAGGCTGCTGTGCGGCCCTCATCCCCTCAAAATTGTAGCGGATGACCCCGTCGCGGACGTGCTGGACAACCCCCGGCCACGCAGAGACCTCCCTGTGGAAAACATTGTCATTCAGCTGGAAGCGAAGGGGCACCATATGAAAAGTGTGGTGCGGTACGCAAGTTGGCCGGATGAAAGTGTGGTTCTGGCTGACGCCAAACCACACCTGTTCACTGTATTCATCCAACAGGTGCCGGGGCACCCATTGCTGGTGAGTGACCACATCGGTCATCATCCCATACCATGCCCGGAACGCTTCTGCGTTCACCTGCTTGGTGCTGGGATCCATGGACACCTGCCAGGGGGTGTACTTCATCGCCAGAGGCTGGCTTATGGTCGTCTCCGCTGGATCCCGGATAAGAGGAAGGTTCCATTTCCACATGGCGAACGCTAAGATCAAGTACCCATAGATGAAACTGGTAGTCCGCTTGTAGTTGTCCTCGCAAGCCGCGAAGAGTTCCTTCAACACAAACGAGCTCCAATTTAACCTGGCTCCCTGGACGCAATGCTCGACAATGGAAATTGTGTCCAGAGTGCATTCTCCCTTCGTGTAGTGGCGCATGGTCTTGCTAGCGATCAGGTAGCAAGCGAACCGGATTTCTGGTACGTTTATCAAATCCATTTTGGCACCTTTACCACCCCGGCGAGTGCCATACTTGGTGTAGAGGTCTGCGTCAGCCGACTTCCGGGCGCGCTTGGAGGATGTCTGGCCCGCAGTCGAGACATCTGCACCAGTTTGAGATAGCCCTGTAAGCTGATTAATGTCTGTGGCATGTATCGGAATTTCTTGATTAAGCCACAGGGACCCGTTCTGTACCCGACTGAGGAGGAACCGGGTACATTGCAGAGCTGGTCCCGTGGTGCCGAAGACGGGAAGACTCCTCAAATTCATCAAAGTCGACTGCTGCAGGCTTCTGAATTCATCCCGCATCCGACTGTTGGCGCTGCTACCTGGCGTATAATGGTGCTCCATGAACGTCTGCCAATGGAGGTGAGGAAACTCAGCCGGGTCGGACAAGTTGGCGTCCATACATGGTGCATTGTCATACTTGCCGACCAGCGACTCTACTCGGTGAATTCTGCTATCTAACGCTGGTTCAGGGACTGAGAGGAGAGCTCTCGGCATCTTGGCGCGCCGCTAATAGACTTGGACGATTCTTCTGTAACTTCCTGCGAGGTGCTGTGTGCTCTGATACTGCGAATGCTACGGAGTCGTTGCAACGTCCAAATTGAACTGGTTCGTCATCCTCTTGTTGATAGCCTTCATGCAAATTGGTCCATCTGCTGGCACGCGCGGAGTTGATGAGACTCCATAACGGCAATTAATTCTTGCTATCTTTCTTGCCTGCGATAATCGTGCGATCAATCGCAGGCCTGTGTGTAATCTGACAGTTGCTGACGGCGTCATGGGGAGATGGGTGGACTCGACGGCTGAGGGAACTGCGGGTGATGGCAAATGATTACGGTATGATTACTGTCCATTAAGGGAATTTATGACCAAATCTGAGCGATCCTACTGACTGACAAAAGGACTGACGGAAATGACCTGGACTGACACTGGCACGAGGATGGATCCGTCGTGCACGACACGCTGGCCTGGAGCGGCGACATGCTGGACTGGCGCTGCGACACGCTGGACTGGCGCTACGACACGCTGGACTGGCCCGCCCCGACCACAGTCGGTTGCGGTAATGTTCCCGCAACTGACTGGTTATTTGACTGAGTACCGACAATTGGAAAAGACTACCTACATTCATCCTGGTTGCGGGAGAGTTATTCAACTACACTACTCTACGGGTTCTCTCGGTTGCGAGAGTTATTAATGAAAAGTGAGAAGGTACCTACTCCTGGTAGGGTTTCAGGCGTGCGCCATTCACCCATCCCGGAAGAACTGTGCCGTCCAGTTGTGCCAACCGAACGGCGCCTGAGTCGCGGATCTCGATGACAAAATACGGTCCCAACCAGTGCATCTGGAGCTTGCCTGGAAATTTCTGGAACCGGCTGTCGTACAAAAGAACTTTGCCGCCAACTTGGAAAGCTTTAGTTTTGATGTGGCGGTCGTGCCACGCTTTCTGCCGGGCCTTCTCAACCCTCTGGTGGAATTCTGCGAGGAATCGAGCCTCATCCAGCTCCTGTAGCTCCTGGAGGCGTTCCCTAAGTGACGCCTCTTCTGAGAAGTGAAGGGACGTTGCGATCAAAAGGCTGGGTACGGTGAACTCGGCGGGAATCACCGCTTCCCGGCCATACACCAACTGGAAAGGCGTCTGGTTGGTCAAACGTTTTACCGTGGTCCGGTAAGCCCATAATGTCGCTGGTAGCCGCTCATCCCAATCGTCCCGCTGAGCGTTGCAAATTTTAGTCAAGCCCTTTTCAAGAATCTTATTGAAGGCTTCCACCGTACCATTGGCCTGCGGGTGGTATGGGCTGCTTTTATGATGCTGAATCATAAATGTGTCCAGTAGCGACTTGACCGTGGCATTAATGAAATGCGTACCCTGATCGCTGGTCAAGCTCCGTGGGCAGCCAAAGCGGCTGATGATGTGTTCAAAGATGAACCGGGCAGCGGTCTCTGCCGAGCAGTCGCGTACCGCTGCTACCTCAGCCCACCGTGTGAGGTAATCCGTCGCGGTAATGATGTACCGGGCTTTGGAATGGCGAGCGATTGGTGCGATGGGGCCTACAAAATCAACAGCCCACTTCTCAAACGGCCGCAACACATGCACTGGGTGTAGCGGAAGCTCGTCCTTGTGCGAAGGCCTTCCCGTCCTCTGACAAACATCGCAACGTTTCACATAGGCCTTACAGTCTTCATGTACCGTCGGCCACCATAGACCAGCTTGAAGCACCTTCCTTGCGGTAGGTTTCGCACCCACGTGTCCTCCCGCAACACCGCTGTGACATTCCCACATCACTGCTTCCCGCTCGTGGTCAAGGACACACCTGCGCAACACCTCATCCAGGCCCAGTTTGTACAGCTGCCCCGCGATCAATTGATAGTCGGAAGCCCGGACAACCAAGTGGCGTTTCTGAAGGGGGTGTAATCCTCAGGGCATTGTCTCGTGGTCAGATACGTGGCAATGTCAGCCAGGTAATCTGGTACTGCTTCAACGCGGAAGAGGTCAGCATCTGGAAGCTGATCGTCCAACGGGCCTTCATTCTCTCCCGTCTCCAACCTGGATAAGTGATCGGGACCAACATTCAACCTGTCAGGCTTGACAATCACTTCAAACGTGAACTCCTGAAAAAGTAGTAGCCATCGACAGATTCTTCCTTCCAACACAGGCTTATTGACCAGATATTTCAACGCCGAATGGTCCGTGAAAAATGTAAATTTGCCGCCAAGAAGATAGTGGCGGAACTTCTGGAGAGAGTACACCATCGCCAACGCCTCCCGCTCGGTCGTGGTGTAGTTCTTCTCCGCATTTGATAGCCGTCGGCTGGCGAAGTAGACGGGGTGGTCAACTGTTGTTTCCCCGGGTTGCGCCAATACAGCTCCAAGTGCAATTTCGGACGCATCAATGTGCACATGGAACTGCTTATCCAAGTCGGGATGAACAAGTATGGGTGCCGTCGCCAACTTCTCCTTCAATGTGTCGAGTGCCTTCTTGCACTCTGCCGTCCACTCAAACACTTCTGACTTCCGCAACAGCTTCTCCAGAGGGGCCGTGATTTTGGCGTAGTTGCGGATAAACTGCCTGTATTATCCTGTGTGCTCGAGCAGTGCCCGCAACTGCTTCACGGTCTCGGGGGCCTCCATGTGGACGATGACCACGACCTTGGCAGGATCAACGCAGACCCCTTGCTTGCACACCACGTGGCCCAAGAGTGTGCTGAATGGTACTGCAAAAATACATTTCTTCAAGTTCAAGGAAATCTGCAGCTGGCGACACCGGTCGAACATAACACGCAACAGGGAGGCGTGTTTCTTCAGCAGGCTGTAAACAGTCCAATCGTCCATATAGACTTCCAGGAACTTGTGAATGTATTCCCGGAAAGCAGCAATGACAAACCGGGAAAACACAGCCGGTGCGTTCTTTAGACCAAACGGCATAACGTGGTATGCGAATGATCCCCACTCAGTGGTGAATGTCGTCTTTGCTTTGTCTTCCTCGACGATGCGCACCTGATGGTAGCCCGAAAACCCATCGGTGAAGGAATAAGCTTCGTTTCCCGCGACATGATCTAGAACTTCATCGCTGAAGGGAGTGGGAAACAGATCGTGAATACAAGCATTATTCAAACTCCGATAGTCTACACAGACACGGATTTCCGCTTTGTCCTTCTTGTTCTGGATGACAATGGGACTTACCCACTCGGCTTCTTCTACTGGAAAGATAAGACCCGCAGCCAGCATCTTGTCGATCTCCATCTTGACCTTCTCTTTGATACGTGGATTCAACCGGTAGGGTCGGTGCTTCACCGGCCTGGCTCCCGGTTTCAGTGTGATGCGCATCTCGCCCAGATCCCCCTTGATCCCTTTCAGGTCCGCAACTGAAGATGGAAATAAATCTTCGTACTCCCGGAGGAGGCTGAAAATTTCTTTTGTCGTCTCCTCGTCCCAGTAATCTCCCACTGTTTCCAGCTTAGGCTTCTCCTCCGTTCCAATGTTGAGCTTCTTTGTCTTGAGCGGCTGTAAATGGACTCCTTCTGTCGTCGGCTCGTCACGGATGCTCCGCTCGCCCTCCTTTTCGTCGAAATAGAGATGCCTAAGGTCCTCCAGACTCTCATCTTTCGGATCGCCGTCAATCCGTTGGCAAACCAATTCGCGCCTGACCTCAGGTCATGACGCCACCAGGCCCTCATCGGGCTCAGGATGGCGGAAAAACAGAACCTCCTTGACGGCTTGTAGGGCCTGAGATTCCTGCGCCGTCTCCCCTTCGAACGAGAAGCTCAGGACGAACTTTTCCGCGACTGCTTGCCAGGAGCGGGTTCCCCGTTTCCGCTCTTCCTCCAGGTACCAGACCTGGGGAATTGTACCCAGGGAGTGGATAAACCTGTGGACCCACAACTCCTCAGGGTACCTGGCGCTACGCCACCGTTCCTCGCACGCCCGCAAATGCTGTCGCGGGTCGGAAGCTCCATGATGTTTAAGTGTAATGCAGGGCCCTTCATCCTCTTTGAAGCGTGCCCATAGAGCATCCGCCACCCGTTCCCATCGCAACAGGGTGTTGCGGTGATTGTTCCACCATCGTTCCGATGTTGACTTCAAAGCCACATCCAAAAGTGGTATCCGGCTTTCCTCTGGGACCCGGTCTTCCACCTTGGCAATAAAAGTATTCACTGCTTGCATGTTTGATAATGTGGGGTATCCGCAGATCTCAGTCCCTACCCACCGGACCTGAGCGATGGAGGCACATCCCCGCGTGGTGGTCTCATACCCCCCTTGCTGCCAGTCCTCCCACGCAAGCTCGGATCCGAGCTCCGAGCTCTGCACACTCCGCCAACTAATAGAGCCAGTTGCAGTCGGGTTAATATAATCGTCCAGCTTCCCTGCAGTCATCTGATACAGATGGTCCATCATCTGAGCATCCTCCCGACTGTCCACCAGTTCTGTATATTGCGGACCCTGATACGGGTCGAGAGGCTGAGTGACCCGTACCTCCCCATCCTCAAAAATCATCAGCTCCTTCTTGAGGTCGATGATCGCGTAATTCTCAAAAGCCCAATCAATGCCAAGTAAACCAGGATAGGGGTCCTTATCGCCCATGATATCAATAACCTCAAAGTCAGTGTATGTCTTCACCCCCGCCACGTCGACCTCGACACCCTCGAGTCGGCCGATTGGAAAAATACAGTACTGGTTCGCCATCCTGAGTTGGATTGGGGAATAGGCGAGCCGTGGCTTTCCAAGAGCCTCCCATGTCTTCCGTGGCAATATGTTTACATCGGAACCCAGGTCCAACATGGTGTCGCTGATTTGGAACCCTGCAACCTGCGTGTTAAGCCGGAATTCTTTGCTTGTTCGTTGCATGTTCCGCTTGACACGTTGCATGTATTGGGGCCTATCGTCCACTGGATTTCTGGGTTCTGCGCGCCCCTGCAGCGCTCCGTCTAAAGCATGCTTGAGCTGTTGCCGTAGCCCAGCGTTATCAACAATCCTGAGGAATAGCCGGAGCCAATCCTCGACCACAGTATCTGCGACGTTCTGCGCACTGGATTCCGTCTGCCAGGGCTCCTCCAACCCTCCCTCGTTCCGCAACTGGGCGAATGCCTCAACCGCCTCCTGGACATACTTCTTCTGGACTTCGGGCCTGATCAACTTCTTTGGGGATGCCGGCCGAACCACTCGCGCTGGCTCCTTCTCGTGGGCATCGTCTTCAGTCTTCTTCCCACCCCGCGTTACTATCGCAACGTTCTGCATGTCAGGGGTTGTGGCGCTGCGTGGTTCAGAGTTTATCAGATTCGCTCCCCTCTGCCTTGCCTGCTCTTCCCACTTCTTGATGAGCTCCGAACAGTCTTCTGTAGCATGGGCGTTGACCCGGCACTGGGAACACCAGGGTCGTCGCAGAAGGGGACATTCTCGAGCCACATGACCCTCCTGGTCACAGTTGTAGCATTTTACCGGACCGCGTCCTCCTGTTCGGCCTCCGCGCATGCCGCCACCTCTTCCCCTTGGAGCCTCGTTCACCCTGTACGAGGGGCGATCCAATCGATCCGCAAGTGCGTCAAGCGCCCTGCACTGCTCAGTGTTGTGAGTCGTAGACACACAGAATTCGCAGTATACATTATTCGGCACTGTGGAGTACTTCTGTAATATCGGGCACATCCGAGGAGGATGCCCCATCGTCCAGCAAATCTCACAGTACTCTGTGGTGGAGGACCCCGGTTGCGGTTGGAACCCCACGAAGGTCTGTTGCGGCCGGTAGACTCCCTGCGGGTTCATCGCCACGCCACCTCCTGGTGGTGGACCCCCCTGAATTGCTGCAACTGAGGGTCCAACTCCTGTGCCGCGCAACCGAGGACACTCGGTTGCGACGTGTCCCTCGACCAGGCAATGAGTACACCAAACATTCGGGCGCGCTGGTCTCGCTGGCTGAATTTCCTTGAGCTTCTCGATCAAGCTGGCGATCTGGTGTTGCAACCCTATCAGAGAAGGGTCTTGCGGGGCCAGACCCCCCCTATATTCCTGGGGGTATCCCTCCATGGTTTCAATCTTCATGGCCTGCTCCAAAGCGTCCTGCAGATTATCAATCTTCTGCTGAGTGAGAGGGGTTCGTGTCAAGGGGAGCAGAGCCTTGATGAACCAGTCCCTTTGGTGGTTTGGATCGATCGGGTAGCTCAGTTTCCCGATCGCATCCTTGAATCGCCGCATCAACTCCCACGTGGTCTCACCTTCCTTCTGCTTAATTTCCCACAGCTCTGACAGGCCCTGCTGGTCTGTCTGGGGAAGCTTGAATTCGCGGACAAAATCCCGCTTCACGTCCGCAATTACCGGGTTAGGGTGCGCCTCGGACCACTTGATGAACCAACGCAGAGCTCTCTCTCTGAGCGTGGTTTGAAACTCTATTAACTTCCCTGCATCCGGCGTCTGTCGAGCCCTCCAGATGGCTTCGCACAGATACCAGTGTTGTTCTACGTCGTCATTTCCCCGGCCAGAGAATTCTGGGTACCGGGTGAAAGATCTAGCCATGTGTACCTGCGGAGAATTAACCAGGATAAAACCTCCGGGTCCTGGTTGCGTAACGGTCCCACTAGGGAAAATACTACTACTAGTAACGCTGCTGCTACTGGGCGTTACCGACGCCGCTGAACTACTATATGACTGACTTAATGCTTGTAATTGAATAAAAATATTTCTTAAAGGTTGATAAAGTACCAGGGGAAGGTCGGGATCCTGGCCATGCGGAAAACGGGACGTAGGGCTGCCTGGAGGGGTGGGTGCCGTCTGATCCTGGAACATCTGCTGCATCACGCTGTGCCATTCGTCATCGGAACTTCCTTCGGGCTGCATCTTTCCATTATCTTCACGAGTCGTTACTTCTCTTTCTCGCGTCGCTGGGCTCCCATGCACCCACTGTACGTCCGCTGCCATCCCGTCTCCTGTCCGGGCATCCAAACCCATGGTTCTCGTCTCTTGAGGCGCCTCCTTCTGATTTTTCCTCTCGATTTCCCTTCTCTTCAAATCTCTCATTACCCTTCTTCGCCACCTATCGGCGATCTGTGCCCGCCGATGCGCACGTGACTCCCGCAACTTGCATGCGGCCTCAACGTCCATCCCCCGCTCCCCACTCTTACTGTCTACACAACATCGGTCCCCTCAATCCTTCCCACAGTACGGGTGGTTTACGCTTCCATACTCGTTTTGTGGAATTCAATCAACCCTTCGTCCGCCATCAGGGCTTTGATCCACAACGGAATCTCCTTCAACAACTTCCCCCTCAGCCCTGAGTGAAAAACAGCCTCGGCCTTCGAAAAGGATTGGTAACACTCAGCAGCAAACTCCACATCGTATCCTTCCAACGTGGTCCTTACCCAAAAATCCACTGCGCGGGTTAGTTCAGTATCTACCCGATGTAGTGCTACCAGGTCTTCATGCGCCCACCTGCGGTTTGTCTTCCGCGAGCCTTCTTGGGGCACCGTCGCTCGTAACCTCCGCAACCAGTTGTAAAGGTCCGTAGGGAACCTTCCCCAGAAAATTTCGTACGTATCACTAGCTGAGTCAGAGAAAAGAACAAGCTCCCTGATCGCCGCCTCCTTTTTCTTGATCAGCTCCGCTTGCTGAGTAATGAAATGGTCAAGGTGATCATCCCACCATCGCCGTATTGCTCCTTCAAAAATCCTCGAGACCATGATCTAGATCCCCTCAGAACATGCAGGTCCCGGCAACGGAACCATTTGTTGGCAAAAAGTCAGGTCTCGCGGGCAAGACCCAGGTTCAAAGGGTTGTGGCCAACAAGGGGTCCGGAGTAGTCTAGGAACACGCCGGCATTTTCACCCTGCTCTGGGAGAGCAGTGCGTCTCACCCGAGGCGTGCCGCGACCACATGCATAAGGGGATGAGATCACTGGTAAGGAATGAACCCGCAACCAAAGAAAGAAAGTGCATCCATTACATATACCAAATTACACATGCAAGATCACTTACTAAGTATTTAGACAGTCGCAACTTAAAATTTTAAATCAGAGTAAACACATTACAGCACATGGACAACTTATTGAGACAACAATCCTCCCTTATATTATTCTTCTGGCCGAACACATGATTACATAGCTTTCTTCTCTGATAACTCACAAGTCTGATACAGATGGGTTCTAGAACAGAAAGGAAGAGCATGGAGAGTAAGAAACCATAGGAAGAACAAGCATGATTCTTCCGCAGCTGCTCTGCGCGTCCTTCTTCAGGTCTTGATCCTCGCGACTTCTCTCGTATCCATTCAATCTTCAACAACCACAACAACAACAACCTTTCTTTTCAGCTGGGTGATCGCCTTTTATTCACCCGTTCCTCGCGACTGGCAGCTTCTCTGTGTCTTCACTTTGGCTTTTCCCAGCTTCTCTTCTGATGTCAGCGTGTTCCACTTTCTGTTTTCTGCTGTGTTTCTTTCATCTGCACTTATCTCTGCTCGATCTCCAGCTATCGAGTGCTTCCGCGCCACCTTGGTAGCTCCGCAACTCCTAGTCGCTGCGGCGCGGTCGCGGTTGCCATGTGTATTTATTCCGCAACTCAAAAAGAGTCAAAGTTCAAACTGTCTTGGCCAAAAGTTCAAAACTTAAACAAAAACAAGGGCCCCAACATTCCTCCAGGAAATGTTAAAACACCAAGTGGGTGAATACAGTAGGCAAAGCATATGATGACGATGGATAAGTGAAACCAAGGCTAAAACTATATAGGTACACTAATAAAAGTGGAAATTATAAGGGATAGAGTGTGGAATATGACGAAGAAGAGAACATGAGGCTCAATTTTGAAGTCATGGTGGGTCAGAAGGAGGGATTCCGAGAGTGATAAAAAATGGTTGTAAGGACACCAATCTGACAAGAGGGTGCTAACTATGGTATCCATGAGTGGGTAAGATCTACCGCCAAGCTACGACATGGATACAAGAAGTGGCGAAAGTTGCAACATGACGGGATCGGACCTAAGTCATAAATAATGTTGACAGTCAATATGCAGAATGAAAAAAAGTGACCTACCCCTATATTCCAATAAAAGAATCATACCTCAAGCCCTGTGTAATAAAAGGTATCCTCTAAAGATAGAAGCAAAAAATTGACTCACAAGTCCTCCTACAAAATGTAGACTAAAATAAAATATCATAAAGCTCCAAAGCCCACTTTAACCCAAAAATTAAAAAAGGAATATTACTCAAGATGCCAAAAGATGCCAAAAGGGGTTTTAAAATGAGATCATGCCTATTTAGTTGATCATTGTGAAATTTTTGAAGAAAGGAGGAGGGATATTACAAGGGTTTGTGATCAAGTGCAAGGAGAAGTAAGCGGCCATATTCAAGCAGGTAAGTAGTGAAACACTTCCCTCTCAATGATTTATGTAAGAAAATGTTGAGCCACTGTGTTTGGAAGTGAGGGGTTTGAATTTTTTGAGAAAATATTCCCCTGGACATGGGCTTGCTGTGGGAATCTCGTTGCCATAGGGTCCTAGCCGCGGGCATGCTATGTGCTTCCCGCGGGAAGAGCCACGAGTTTCCTGTGTCAAGGCAGTGACCAGGGGGGAAAATAGGGAATTTATTTATCAATTTTATCTCAAGTGTTTTTTTGTTTTTTTCCCTTAATTTTACACTGGTTGATACGCATAATATGGGTGCAAGAGAAACCATGATTTTTGAATGGAGGGAAAGGAAACACTCATATTTTGAAATCCAAGCCATGGCCCATGGGCTAATCATCAATGCCTTGAGGGATTGTGGTTTACTCAAGTTCTTCAGAATCTCGAGCATGTCTAGTCAATACCATCTCTTGTCGTATGTTGTGAAGTGGTGGGACATGGACAATCCACACTTCATTTTTGGAAATAGATTCACCATAAAAGCCTCAGACACGTATTTTCTCAGTGGTTTATTACGGGGGGGAGCTTCAATTGTGTTGATAGGGGTTTGAAGAAATACATGGGAAACAATAAGAAGTATGAGGATTTCCCATTGTAGGAAAGTGCAAGGGACAAAGAAAGACAGGATCCACATAGAAGAGATAGTGGAATTGACCCTTCGAATAATATCCTACATGGTGACCTGAGTAGTAGGGTTAGTATCACCCCAAGTAGTGACAATTCCACAGTTGGAGTTGAGTGTACAATGTTTGGAACCCACCTTGTTAAACTGGTATGATGGGATGGTGGCTAGTATGAAGGCTCAACTTACAAATCTGAATATGAGAAGAAGTGATACTTGCAGTTATGGGAGTGTATTGGTAAGCTTCTTTTTTGAGAGGATTGCAGTGATAAGGCCCAAAAAACTTTATTATGCAACCACTCCACTGGCAAGACAACCCTGTATGGCTAGATGGTGGCATGCTTTAACACAAGACAACGGAGTGCATACTAGTGGCAGGTACACAAACATGTATTGGTAATGGACGAGGGAAGCTATATTGCCAGTGAATGATTACCCATATGATGGGGTGGATTAACGGGAGATCCTAACATAGTCTTTCCCCCTTGTGAAGGTTTCGATTGGAGAGGTAAAAAAATGGATTTTTAATGTTTTGTAATTTTTTGTGATTTTTGAAATATTTGATGTTTTTGGCTTTTTGAATGAGAGTACATAGTTACTAATGATATTTTTTTGACATGCAGATGTGTCACCTGCACACCTGGTCTATATTATCCATTAAGGAGATATGTACCACAAGCCTCGACCCAAGAACCAGTAGACGATATCAAAGATGAGGATGATGAGCTACAAGAGTTTAATCGAAGTGTCGAGGGACTGAATTTGGGGGTTCCCCCAAGGAGGCTGGATGAAACTCCTCGACACATGCAGAGGTACACCATAGGAGTGGCCTCATCTCATCTTCGTGGTCTACTCTGCCACATCCTGAATGAGGTTCTATGTTATCATGAGCACCACTAAGTGGGGGAAGTAGCATAGGTTTGTGAATTTTTTATGTACTAGGATGTGCATGGCATAACAGCCAAAGCCTTAGTTGCCTAATTTTGAACTTATGTACTCAAGTTTTTGATATAATAAAATACTGGTTTCTATGTGTTTGTTTCTATTGTGCATGTACAATAGAGTTTTAAATGTTCATCTGAATTTTTTAAAATTTTAAACATGTGACAAATTCCAATCTAACACATAATGAGCTAATGAATCAACCAATTTGTTTTGATCTCGGGGAATATGGACATAAGTAAAGTAATCAAATGAAATTTTCAGGAGACATGCCCTCAAAAGGTAACGAAGTAGAGTAGGATTCCTTACACATTAAAGATGGTTGATTTGGGACACTATGAGTTGAGATTTAAGTTGAACAACATGATGGCGTATGTGAAGACAACTTGCCTCGGTCAAGAGCTCAATGATAGCACTATACTCAACCATGTTGTTGGTGACAAGGTGAATACAAATACCTCCAGAGCACACAATCTCATCAGTGGGTGAAAAGATGACCCAAGTGGCAGAAGCAGTGTTCTGAGTGTAATGGCTTTCACCATCTGCAAAGACTCTATTAGGGAGTGAGGCTGTTGACATCTATACTGCAAAGACCAGACACTTGAATTACACACAAAAATTGGGGTAGTGATAATAAAAAAAAAATTGAACACACTCAGACCTATATACATAATATACAGGCGACCATGCGAAGAGACTAAGCATAGTAGTGTTTTAGGTAGAGCCGATTACGAGGCTCTGATAATGGATTCCCTTCATAATCAACCAACTCATAAGCCCCTTTATTGAGAACAAGTTTAACAATATAGGGACCATGCCACATGGATTCGATTTTACCAACCCCTAACTTATCATGGTCTTGTTCGTAAACCAACATCAAATTACCGTCAAAAAATACACGCAATCAGACAGATTTATCATATTGGTCCTTGACACGCTTCTTACGAATTTTGTTATTAACTAAGGCGAGAAATCATTGTTCATTGAGATGGGTAAGTTGTAACAAGTGTTCTTCCTTGGTTTAGGTGTCAAGGAGTAACTCGTCAGCTAGTTTAAGAGAAGAAATTTCACACTAGATAGGGAGAATATACTCAACCCACTAAACCAATTGGAACGGAGTAAATCTAGTGGCAGATTTTAAGGAGGTTTTGTATGACCACAAGGTTGAAAATAACATAAGGTGTCAGTTAGAATTATGTCTTCCTACCATCAGTCACAACATGGTTTTCAAAGTACGATTGACAGCTTCTACTTGTCCATTATCTTGAGGATAATATAGTGAGTAATTTTCATGGCAAAAACCTAACTTGGCAGCTAGTTCCTGCATCATATGGTTTTTAAAAGTGTTTTCGATAATTAGTGATGATGCGTTTAGGTACATCGAACCTAGAGATTGCATGGTTGAAAAAGAACAACATGGTAGTATCACCATCATTGAAATGTGTAGGTATGGTCGTGTCCCCTTTGGTAAAATAGTTGATAGAGATTATAATATATTGATGTCCTTAGGAAGAGGGTGGCTTGCATTGCATAAAATCAATTCCCCACTAGGAAAAAGGTCTGACAGCAATGGCTGGATGTAACAGGATAGGCTAGGCACACATATTTTGAGAAAATATTTGATATGGATGGCACTTATGGATGTCTATGATGCAATATTTAAAAATTGAAGGCCAAAATATCTCACGTGCAATATTTTTTGAGCAGTGGCATGCCCAGACAGATGACCACCACATGCCCCAGTGTGGCAATAATTCAAAACATGTTTGGCTTCAGCATGTGTAATACATTGATGTAGGAAAGTATTGACACCACGAAGGTAAAGGGTATCATTGATAATAATATAGTGTCGGCAATAAAAGTGGGCAGTGGGCTAGGTTTAAGGGTATTACAAATTGATTGGGGTCGATGCATAGAATCTGACTCCCAAGAGCAGGTGAATTTATTGGACACTTAATTTATCTAATGACCCTCATTTTTTTTCAAATTGAAAAAATTCTATATGTGATAAAAAAACAAAAAAAAAATATAATGGGTGGCGGTCCACCACCCCCGCCACCCCACGACACCCCGCATAACCATATTACTATTTAAAATGGCTGGGGGGCAAGCCACCCCCGGTGAACCCGCCTACCCCTGTCGTTACCATACAACAAACCACAACATTTATAATATATGGGTCGGGTCAGGGTCATGTGGTGTGGTGTGGACCCTGCCCACCCAATAAACTCAATACAACCACATATTCCATGGGAGTTAGGGCTTGAACCCACTTGGCCAATCCAATCAGCATACCTCTTAAGCGCCCACATACAATATACCATACAAAGGTTAAAATAAACCATAACCAAACTCCAATTCCAACATGCCATCCCACACGACATAACTGTAACGATTAGAATTTATGTGACCTTAGCCAGCGGTCAAAAACAAACCATGCCATTTTCAAAGAAAATTTAACCGTCAACTATTAATGGTGGGGTAGGGGTTGGAACCTCCGACCTCTGACCACCTATTCATATTTTTCACCAATGTGCCAAATGCTCCAACCTTGTGATATCTGCCCACACATTTTACTTAAGAACCATTTCTGCCATTCAACCAGGGTAGTGAAGGCATAGCGGAGTCGATCTTGGAGTGGAGAGGTGGAACCATAGAGGGTGGAACCACACCCCATGCAGAACCTTTCCCAGATGCATGAGTGGAACCCTAAACTTGTAGAATTTTCCCCATGAGGTCATTTTTTCACTTTATCAGAATGATATCAAGTTTATAGTCAAATTTCATGAAATTTCGCAGGGAGCGCAACGGTGAAGTTAGGTTCACCCTCTAAGTAGCAGAGTTTCAGGTGCCCTATAGTGAAGCATATTTGAAGAATCATAAGGAAACTAAAATATTCTTGAAGGTCCAGATTTTGACATTGTCAGAATTTGATGAATAGAGAGTTGATTTTACATTACTCGATGCCAGAAATTTAGTGGTTTATTCAGTTTCATCAGCTAAGAGTTTGATTTTTTGGTCGACTTCAAAAGTGGAGGTAAAGGATGCAGTCATGTTATGTTTTGTTTTTGTTATTGCTAAGATGATGTATCATTCTTGAGATCCACGTTTGATACTATGTCAAGGGATCCTTATTGCCACACTATGTGAGATGTTATTAGATTTTCATGCTATGTAATTTTGTTGATATCCTTGTGTAGCTATGTTGAGGGGATACTCGTTTCCACATTATGTGATATATTATTAATTTGTCATGTTGAAGGAAGTCCATTTTAAGTGAGAGTCCATGTAGGTAGAACATCTCATGGAGAGACCAACCACTCTTGTTGAGGGAAAATGACCTTTCGATGACAAAGAGTCTTCCATGTACATCATCATCTTTTCTAGCATTATATGAAGCAACCTTCACTCTATTAACACCGGGCCCAGAGATGCAGCCCACACTGGGTGAAATATATTATCAAATGTGTCGCGTTCTTGATTTTTTTATCGTTGTCATGTTTCCTCTTATTTAAGCATGCACGTGTTTTATTTTATTCTCTTTAAAATGAAATTCTGAGAACATCACAAAATTAAAATATCATGGATAAATCCGATAACTAAAGAACCTAGATCAATATTGGTATCAGAGAGGTCTTCTCACTGATGTGAATTGCAAGTGTGAATGATTGAACGTGCAAAAATGGAGGATGACAAAGAAATGTCTGAGGCCATGCTCAGGATGTCCAAAATGGTGGACATAATTCATGAAGCTTATGAAAAACGGGAGGAAAAAGGAGCAGGGAATGATGCTTCATCCACACCTTCTAGTGAACATTCATCGTCTTCTCATCATTCAAATGAGGAGATAAACTAGAACCTTCAAGTAGAAAATGATGAATTGAAGAGACTTACACGGGAAGAGAAAGAGGAGGAGCAAATATTGCAGCTTCAGTTGTGAGTTGAAGAAGAGGCCTTGGAATAATTGAAGCACAATGGCCATATCCTTCAAAGAAATGATGTTGAATTAAGGAGGCTTCTATAAGAAGAGAAAGATGAGAAACAAATACTATAGCTTTAGCTACGAACCACGGAAGAGGCCTTAGAGGAGTTGAAGCAAAAATAAGGCTTAGAGAAACAATCATCACCCATTTTTGAATCGACATATGAGGTAAATAGTTGTGATCATTCTTCAGTTTCATCTTAACATGATGTTATTTCCGTTGGAAATGTGGAGGTACCCATTCCAGGAACTGGCATGAGAATCCATACCAATATGGGGTGAAAAGGATGAGTACATGGCGTTAATGGACAAGGCATGACTCAGTCGTTGGAGGTAATGCAACGACCTCAATACACAAGTTTTGGATACACTGAAGGAGAATGCTCAAAGGTGTCAGATTCTTCCAAGACATGGTTGAAACCGTCGAGGAAAGATAATGATGGGAACACATCACCATCATCCCATGGTAGTGCACACTGTAGAGGAATAGTTGAGGCAAGCTCCCATCGCCATAATTACACTAGAGACAACAAGACATTGTTGAACTTGTCAAGGAAAGAGAATGATGGTAACACAACACCATCATCTCATGATAGTGCATATTATAATGGAAGAGCTAAGGAAATCTCTCATCGCCATAATTTTAGCATAGATAGCCTGGAAAGGTATAACAAGTCTTAGTATTCTAATGTTAATTTTGATTACAAGTATGATAATAATGAACGGAAATCGTGGCATTGAAAACTATGTAGTTTTTTTGGTTTACATAACCATGTGTTTTCCGAGTGCTAGAAGAGAATGGAAACATGAAAGAGGATGAGGCATGAAAGGCCTTCTCCACATCAGGAAAAGAGGAAGGTAAAGCAATTATGGAGGAAGAAGACTTATTGCATTCATTGCGACAAAGGTGGTCATCAAATGTCCACATGTTGGAGGCTCCATCTAGAGCAACATATTAAGGAAAAATCTACCAAACGACTCCATCACATTCATGGTGGTCTTCTTTATTAAGTAAAATATGGTTTTTATAGAATTTATAGCTTTTCATGGCCATATTTTTGTAAATAATGTGTTGAGATTTAAAATGTAAAAGTGATGATGTGTTTTCCATCACTTGTTGAAGAAATAATGATGTTTTGGCCTTGTATTGATAGCTGGGGTATTGGTTTTCATTTTGATGTACACTTGACCACAAAGTATGTGTTATAAACATGTGGAAAATATGGGATGTTTGGGTCATATTTTTTCATGTAATTGAGCATTTAATTTTCAAATATTGTACTATGGGTTTGCAGAGGATGTAGGTGTCGACTCATCGCTTATGGCCCTGAAGAACAAAGGTGAAGGAGAAGGAAGGGTGACCTGTCAAGACACTTGTGGCGCATACAATGTACACAATAGTTATAGATTATGTTCATGTTTTTGGAGGACCAAAATATCCTTAGTTTGGAGGAATGATCCAGGTGGCTCTAGACACATAGAGATGTCAAAGAGGGCTTCTAATAGCTAGAAAATTAAAAGTGGTCAGATTTTTCTTGAACCAAATCTAGATCAAAGTGCTCGTTACCTTGATTCCAACGGTGTGAATAACACTCCAATATGAGCTCATATAAAGAAGTTATATTTGGTCAAAGTTGTGATCAAAGTGGGCAGTGGGTTAGGTTTAAGAGTCCTACAAATTGACCCAGGCTGACGCACATAATCTGTCTCCCGAGAGCGAGCGATTTTTTTGGAAACTTAATTTTTATATTTATCCTTAGTTCTGGTCAAATTGAAAAAATTCTATATGTCATAAAAAAACAAAAATAAATAATATAATGGGTGGCAAGCCACCACCCCCGCCACCTGTCACACCCTACATAACCATATTACTATCTAAAATGGTTGGGGGGAAGGCCACCCCCGACGAACCTACTAACCCTTGTCTTTTCCATACATCAAACCATGGAATTCATAGTATATGGGTCGGGTTGGGGCCATGTGGTGCAGAGGCAGGCATTCTTTAACAATTATTAATTGATTCGCAGAGGCAAGGTTTCTAGGTGTGAATAAAGGGAGCCCATAGCACCCCAATGAATTCAAGATCCAATAGTTCCTTCCCAAATCAAAGAGATTCATAAGGGTGCACACGCACATGGCTATATGGAATTGTATAGATCAAACATAGGTAACACCAACCACTATTATTTGGCCACAGATTTGTTCCCGGGATCCTGAAAACATTGGATCAGAATTGGAATTGATACAAAATTGACATACACATGGAATTCCCCACCCACCCAATAAACTCAATACAACCACATATTTCATGGGCGGTGGGGTTCGAACCTGCTTGGCCAATTTAGCTGGCCCACCTCCCGAGCGGACACTCACAATATACCATACAAAAATTGAAACAAACTGTAACCAAACTCCAATGCCAATGTGCCATCCCACACAACATAACTGTAACCATTGGAATTACTGTGACCTCTGCCAACAATAAAAAAAAATTGTGCCATTTTCAAACAAAATAACTACCAACTATTAATGGTAAGGAGGGGGTTGGAACCGCTGAACTCTGCCCACCTATTCTTAGTTTTCACCAATGCACTAAATGCGCCAACCTTGTGATATCCACCCACACATTTTACTTAAGAACCAGTTCCGCCACTCGATTGGGGTAGCGAAGGTAGAGTGAAGTGGATCTTGGAGTAGACAAGTGGAACCATGCAGGGTGGAACCACGCCCTAGGAAGAACCTTTCCCAGATGCAAGTGTGGAACCCTGAACTTGGAGAATTTTCCCCGAGAGGTAAATTGTTCACTTTGTCAAATTTCACGAAATTTCGCAGGGAGCGCAATGGTGAATTCAGCTTTGTCATCTAAGCAACATAATTTTAGGGGCCTCACAATGAAGAATCTTTGAAGAATCATGGGGAATATAAAATATTCTTTAAGGCCCATATTTTGATAGTAACATAATTTGATGAATGGATAGTCTATTTTACACTACTCGATGCCGAAAATTCAGTGGTGTAATCAGTTTCAGAAGATGAGCCTTTTATTTTTCGATCGTCTTCAGAAATGGAGGTATAGGATGTAGTCATGTTATGTTTCCTTTTGTTATTTTTGAGATGATGTGTCATTCTTGAGATCCTTGTTTGATACTATTGTTGGGAAAAATACTGAGAGGGGGGGGGGTGAATCAGTATTTACTGCATACTCAAAACTTTTACTTTTTCTTGTTTCTAAAACCCATACGCTACTTTCCTGAAACAGACTCGTGTATATACGCGGATACCCTTTATGAAACTCGCGTATACACAGATATCTAATTATGTTATTAGATCTTCACTTAAATCATTCCATCATTCATTCATCAGATGTTTAATAAACAATAAACATGAACAGTAAGAGCAGAGTAAACCATCACACAAAGCATCACACACGAACACCAGGATTTTTAGGTGGAAACCCAAGTCGGGAGAAAACCACCGCTGCAGTTGCTCAGCCTTCAATATTTTATTATAGAGAAAACATCTTACAACATATGTGCCGGTGCAGACTCCTACCAGCACGCAGGCACCCACCTGCGCTCGTTTACCAGCCTCTCCTGGAAGGGAGCTCCAACCCCCTGACTCGTTTACCAGCCTCTCCTGGAAGGGAGCTACGACCCCCCAATCTCATTTACCAGCCTCACCTGGAAGGGAGCTACGACCCCCTGACTGAAGGCTACAACCCTCAGCACCTCTATGGACCACGTTTCATCAATTTTCACACTGGATCCAACAACTTCAAAAGAGCACAACTTGTAGGCTACGTTTCATCATATTTTCAGACTGGACCCACTCCATACCTTTAAGCTCAAACATAAATCACCAAAAGATGATTAACTAATTCGTACAACACAAAATGAGAAGCGTAATAAGCACAGCATCAGCATCGCATGTTTCCATACCCCATGCTTCGGCAAGAACCCCAGTTTGCATACGCGCTTACCACCGATGTCGCGTATATACGCGCTTCCGTCCACACAAACCAGCGTATACCTCAGTGTATATTTTATTGCGCATACGCGCTTTTACTTCAGAGAAGCCGCGTGTATACGCGCTTCCTCCGCGACGAAGTAGCGTATAGATATTCAATGATTACAGAGCTGCATACTTCATCAGATCAGATGTTCAATTCAGATTTACCCTTTTCACTTCAGTCAGATGTTCGCCTAGATGTTCACCTCATCACAGATCTAGGCCTTCCATAAGCAGATCTAGCAGATACAAGTTCATTTCAGATCTAGATCCCCTTCTTCATCATTGGTGCATCATCCATTCAGATTTATCATTCAAGTGTAACCCTTTCCATTCAGATCTACTTCAGAGTGAAGTATTCATTCAAGCTCAGACATCTTGCTCCACACCACACCACTTGCATAATGAATTTCATCTCTTTATATAGGTTTAACCTTTTTTTTTTTAATACCATGAGCCCAAAACTTCATCACTTCCGATGGTATTCCTGGACGGGGTCAAATAGGTGGATCATTACCCAATACAATGGGTCAATACCATGGTGGTTACCCCTGGTTTTACACTTTTTGAGCGCTTTTTCCCATACGCGACTTGGAACGTTGTTTCCTGCGTGCATACGCGACTTCCCCTAGGCCAATCCGCGTATACCTAGAGACATACTCTTTTCATCAAGGTTTAGCACATGCTGAAATCCTTTCTTCATTGCCTTCTGTACACACAAGTCCATTATGTCAAGAATAACTTCATTAGGTGGATTGCCATCAAGGACAACTCATGTCAACAGTCATATGTCTGCATCTCCATTCAGTGGGTTGCCATCAAGGACAACACTTTGCATCATATTGCCAACAATCTCCCCCTTTGGACTTGATGGCAACCACGATGGTGTTTGGTTACCACAACAGATAGGTACATTAAGAATATAATGACATCATTCAAACACCATGTCACTCTCCCCCTTGACATCAAGGGAAAAGGGCTGATCAAAAACCAACATACGCTCCTCATGTGTAAGAAGCAGATCTGATATACATAGAAGTGACCAAGCTCCCCCTGAGTTCATGCTGAATCTGCAAACATATTTTCCAATGAAGTACATGACTCTATGAACTTCCTATCACCAAAGACTCATACTTACATCAAATGTCCAACCAAGTGGATTTACATATGAGACTCAAGTACCCAACCAAGTGGGTTTGCAACTTTGACTAGTCCTTACATGACTGAATATTACAAATTTACATCATGGGTCTCTACATGACCTTTTCATCAATATACAAAAATGACTTTTCATAACCAACATCAGAAAGTCCTCAAGAAAGAGAACATATTTTAGAACCATCATAGTGCCAACAATGCATTATACTCAGCAAAGCTAATGCTCCCCCTGAATCTGTGCATCCAAGCAACCTTTCCATATGACTAAGGCTCCCCCTTAGTTAGTGCATCCTGAACATTTTCAGCAACAAATCATCAAGGCATCTTTATCAAAACATTAGAAAGAGAATTATGAGAACTGGAACACCACCAGAGATACCAAACAGTATCAGATACACCAAACAGCACTGCAGATGTGCTGAAGAGAGCTGACTCCAATCAGAAAAATGTCAGCAATCAGACATACGTGGTTTTCTGTGCATGATCTCGCGTATATACGCAACTGTGTTTCAGGAAACCCGCGTATCCAATGCCATCTTCTAAATTTAAGCAGAATTGTTCTTTTGACTGGCAGAGAACACTCCCAGCTTCTGTCTTAGATACTCGAATGCTTCCCTGGGCAGAGGTTTGGTAAAGATATCAGCAACTTGTTCTTTGGAGGGAACATACTCCAACTTCACCTTTTGCTCAAGCACTTGTTCACGTAAGAAGTGATACTTGATGGGAATGTGCTTGGTATTCGAATGCATAACATGATTCTTTGAAATAATGATGGCACTTGTATTGTCACACTTAATGGGGACAGGAGATGTACATTTGATTTGAAAATCTTGTAAGGTTTGCATCATCCAAAGGAGTTGAGTGCAACAAGATGCGGCAGCCACATATTCTGCTTCTGCTGTAGATAAGGCAATAGAATTTTGCTTCTTGCTGAACCAAGATACTAACCGGGGTCCCATATAGAATACACCACCACTAGTGCTTTTCCGATCATCAACACTTCCAGCCCAATCTGCATCAGTGTAAGCATGAAGAGTAAGATCAGCATTCTTTGGATACCATAGACCAAGGTCTTGAGTTCCTTGAAGATATTTGAAAATTCTTTTAACAGCCTGAAGGTGAGACTCTTTTGGATTAGCTTGGAATCGTCCAACAATCCCTACTGCATGCATAATGTCTGGTCTAGTTCCGGTGAGATAAAGTAGACTTCCTATCATTGATCTGTATTCTGGTTGATTCACCGTGGGAGAATCATCATGAGAACTGAGATTGCATCCGGTTATCATTGGTGTACTTACAGGTTTGCATTCTTCCATGCCATACTTCTTCAGAATTTGCTTAAGATATTTTGCCTGTGATAGGAATATACCATCTACAGTTTGATGCACTTGTAAGCCAAGAAAGAATGTTAGTTCTCCAAGTAAGGACATTTCAAATTCTTGCTGCATGACAGAAGCAAATTTTTGACTCAAAGATTCTTCATTACTCCCAAAAATGATATCATCAACATATACAACTACAATCAATAGTTTATCATTTTCAACTTTTGTGTATAAGTTGCTATCAGCAGACCCCTTTGAAAATCCTTGTTGATGAGGATATTTGTCAAGACGATAATACCAAGCCCTTGGAGCTTGTTTGAGTCCATACAGAGCCTTTTTAAGTCTACAAACAAGATTTGCATCATTTCCCAAAATGAATCCTTCCGTTTGTTCTATATATACTTCTTCTTCTAGATCACCATTAAGAAAAGCAGATTTAACATCCATTTGATAGACTTTGATTTGTTGATAACTTGAAAAGGCAAGAAACATTCTTATGGCTTCAAGTCTAGCTACAGGAGCAAAAGTTTCTTCAAAGTCTATACCTTCTTGTTGAGTATACCCTTTGCAGACCAATCTAGCTTTTTTTCTTACAACATCCCCATTCTCATTTAGCTTGTTCTTGAAGATCCATTTAGTTCCAATGACATTTTTATCATGTGGTCTTGGTACCAATTCCCAAGTGTCATTCTTTTCAATTTGATCAAGTTCTTCATTCATGCCTTACTTCCAACATTCATCTTTGCTAGCTTGATTGACATTGTGTGGTTCAATTGTGGATAGAAATGCCAGATGATTAGAAGATCCCACAAGAGTTCTCCTTGTTCGTACACCTGATTCCTTGTCACCCAAAATTTGAGATTCAGGATGATTCTTTTGCACATATCTTGATGGAGCTTTTTCAAATAGATCATCTTCAGGTTCTTCATTGGATCCATTGTCTACATCATTTGATGTAGAAGGACATAGGTCACCATCATCTTCTTTTGTTGTTTTTTTTTCTTCTTTAGGAGCTGCGGGAGACTCATCAATAACAACATCAATACATTCAACAATCTTTCGAAGCCTTTTATTGTAACATTTGTATGCTTTGATTGAAGATGAGTAACCAAGAAATATCCCTTCATCTGATCTAGGTTCAAACTTTCCAAGCTTTTCATCATTATTTTTGATAAAACATTTACTTCCAAAAACTCTAAAATGCTTCACAGATGGAGAATTACCATACCAGAGTTCATATGGAGTTTTGTCACTATTTACCCGAACATGAGCCTTGTTGAGAATGTTAGCTGCTGTATGTGATGCTTCTCCCCAGAACATGTCAGGAGTTCTAGAATCATTGAGCATAGCTCTAGCCATTTGTTGAATTGTTCTATTCATTCTTTCTGCTATGCCATTTTGTTGTGGAGTACCTGCTACAGAGAATTGTCTTTTTATGCCATGTTGTTCACAAAATTCAAGGAATTAATTTGATGTATATTCTCCTCCTCGATCAGATCTAAGACACTTGATTTTTAGATCTACTTCATTTTCAACTAAAGCTTTGAAGATCTGAAATTTTTCAAATGCTTCATCCTTGTGTTTAATGAGCCCGATCCAACACATTCTAGAGTAATCATCAATAAATAAGATATAGTATTCTTCCCCACATGGTGACTTCTTCCTCATAGGTCCACATATGTCAGTATGAATGAGTTCAAGAGGCTTACTTGATGATCCTTCTTTGGCATTAAAACGTACTCTGGTCTGCTTACTGAATTGACAAGATTTGCATATGATGCTTTCTGGTAGATTAATATTGGGAAGACCACGAACAGCTTGAAGTCTGCTTGCTTTGTTGATTTGAGAGAAGCTCAGATGCCCCAGCCTTCTATTCCATAGCCAATTTTCTGAAGTCTTGCTCAAGTAACATTGATCTATACCGTTTAGTATATACAGGTTGCTAGGATTTCTTTTTCCTTTTATAATTATTTTACCTGTATCAAGATCACGAACCACACATTCCTTTGAACTAAAGACCACTTCTGTTCCTTGATCACACATTTGACTTACACTTAACAGGTTATGCCTTAATCCATCCACATACATGACATCATTAGTCTTCACCTTTTCTTTTAGAAATACTGACCCTTTTCCTTTAATCACAACAGGAGTATCATTTCTAAATGTAACTTTCTTTTCCTTTTCTAGAGCATTATATGTAAGAAGTTTGCTTTTGTCACCTGTCATGTGTCTTGAGCACCCACTATCAATGTACCATTGATTTTCTTCACCTTCTGCAAATAATGCTATCCCACAATTTTCAACCTGTAATTCTTTCTTTTTCCATACTTTAGAGCTTGAGGAAACATGTTCTTTTGGCTGGACCTTGCTCTTGCATTCAGATTCTTCATGACCAAAGTTATTGCAATAAGTACATTCAACTTCATTTTGAAGAGGAGAAAAGTTGTTATAGGTATTCTTCTTTGGTTCAATATTCATTCTTTTCTTTCTTGCTTCTCTTGTCATGATGGTTTTATATGCAACACATTGAACAGCTTTATGACCAAAATTGTGACATGAGAAACATTGTCCATTGAAGTAGAAATTTCGGCGACCATGAAATCTTCTATTTGAATTTACCTGTTGGTTGTTGCTTCTTTGAGGGATCTCCCTGCTAGTGATCCTTGATTTGAGATGATCATGCTTTACCTGTAAATAACCTTTGTTCCCTTGCTGAGTGGCTGAGTGAAGAGAACCAGTTGTGACTGCTTTCAAATAATTTGGTGCTGAGGTCTGGGAAGATTCCCCAGTATATCCAAGACCTGTTTTTATAAGAGGAGACCGTTGTGTCTTGATAATCTCATCTAAGGTTTCTGAACCTTTAGCAAATCTAAGATTGAGAGTCTTCACTTTCTCATTATCTTTCCTTAGACTTACTATTTCACACTCCAATTCCTCAATGTGTTTTTCCTTGGCTTCAAGTTGTCTTTCAAGAGTCTCTATGATTATGTTCTTTTCTGCTAGGCTTACTTTGAGTTGATTGTTTTCTTCAAGAAAATCATTTTCCTCTAGAGCATCCATGAAAGTATCCTTTTCTTCTCTTTGTTCAAAAGCCATAAGAAGTCCAAAGTCTTCTTCACATTCTTCCTCACTATTAGATGATCCATCACTGTCTTCATTAGTATAATAACTTTTCCTTGTGCTAGATCGATTCTTATTCCTTCTTGCTACTTCTTTTCCTTTAGCCGAGGTTTCTTTATAAGGACACTTTGTAGCATAATGACCAACTCTTCCACAATTGAAACATTTGAAAGGAAGCTTACCTTTTAACTTTCTGGTACCTAGTTGAAGTCTTCTCACAAAATTTGCTTCTTCTTCTTCTTCAGATATATAGCTGGATTCTTTGACAACTTCCTTTTCTTTTCCTTTTGCTGAAGCCTTAAAAGCAGCTTCTTTGATTTGAGAAGGGCCTCCTTGCCTCATTTCAAAAGCAGTCAGAATACCATGCAATTGAACAATAGTAAGAGTTTGCAGATCTTGCCTTTCTTCAATAGCTGAAACTTTAGAGTCAAATTTTGAAGTCAAGGATCTTAAGACCTTTTCCACCAGAGTAGTATCGCTTATGGTTTCACCCAAATTTCTCATCTGATTTACAATATCATCCAGACGAAGAAAGAAACTGGCAACATTTTCATCACTATGCATCTTCAAATTTTCATATTTGATTCTAAGAGTTTGGAGTTTTGCATTTTTTACCTTTGTATCTCCTTCATAGCTTAGAATGATTTTGTCCCATATCTCCTTTGCTGAATGTAGCTGCATCACTTTAGCAAATTCTGATTCAGACATGCTTCCTAATAAGACATTCACTGCTTTGGCATTGACTTCATACTTCTTTCTTTCAGCAGCATCAGTAGGAATACTTGCCGGGTATTGATAACCTTCTTCCACGATTGCCCATACATCTGCACCAAGAATTTGCAGATATGCTTTTGTTTGTACTTTCCAGAATATCAGATTGCTTCCATTGAATAGAGGTGGCTTTATAGACATTACTCCTTCTTGACTTCCCATTGCAACGGATCTCCTTCAAGCGATCAAGCTTCTGCAGAAGAACCTGCTTTGATACCAATTGTTGGGAAAAATACTGAGAGGGGGGGGGGGTGAATCAATATTTACTGCATACTCAAAAATTTTACTTTTTCTTGTTTCTAAAACCCATACGCTACTTTCCTGAAACAGACTCGCGTATATACGTGGATACCCTTTATGAAACTCGCGTATACACAGATATCTAATTATGTTATTAGATATTCACTTAAATCATTCCATCATTCATTCATCAGATGTTTAATAAACAGTAAACATGAACAGTAAGAGCAGAGTAAACCATCACACAAAGCATCACACATGAACAACAGGATTTTTAGGTGGAAACCCAAGTCGGGAGAAAACCACTGCTGCCGTTGCTCAGCCTTCAATCTTTTATTATAGAGAAAACATTTTACAACATATGTGCTGGTGCAGACTTCTACCAGCATGCAAGCACCCACCTGCGCTCGTTTAGCAGCCTCTCCTGGAAGGGAGCTCCAACCCCCTGAATCGTTTACCAGCCTCTCCTGGAAGGGAGCTACAACCCCCTGATCTCGCTTACCAGCCTCACCTGGAAGGGAGCTACGACCCCCTAACTGAAGGCTACAACCCTCAGTACCTCTGAGGACCACGTTTCATCAATTTTCACACTGGATCCAACAAATTCAATAGAACACAACTTGTAGGCCACGTTTCATCATATTTTCAGATTGGACCCATTCCATACCTTTAAGCTCAAACATACATCACCAAAAAGATACTAACCAATTCAGACAACACAGATCAGATAGTATTAATACAGCAGAACAGATCAGATGTTTCATACCCCATGCTTCAGCAAACCCTAGTTTGCATACGCGCTTTCACTTCACTGATGTCGCGTATATACGCGCTTCTGTCCACACAAACCAGCGTATACCTCTGTGTATATTTCATTGCGCATACGCGCTTTATCTTCAGCTATACCGCGTATATACGCGCTTATTCTGCGACGAAGTAGCGTATAGATCTTCAATCATTATAGAGCAGCATACTTCTTCAGATCAGATATTCAGTTCAGATTTACCCTTTTTCTTCAGACAGATGTTCGCCTAGATGTTCACCTCATCACAGATCTAAGCCTTCCATAGGCAGATCTAGTAGATACAAGTGCATTTCAGATCTAGATCCCCCTCTTCATCATTGGTGCATCATCCATTCAAATTTATCATTCAAGTGTAACCCTTTCCATTCAGATCTACTTCAGAGTGAAGTATTCATTCAAGCTCAGACATCTTGCTCCACACCACACCACTTGCATAATGAATTTCATCTCTTTATATATGTTTAACCTTTTTTTTTTTAATACCATGAGCCCAAAACTTCATCACTTCTGATGGTATTCCTGAACGGGGTCAAATAGGCGGATCATTACCCAATACAATGGGTCAATACCATGGTGGTTACCCCTGGTTTTGCACTTTTTGAGCGCTTTTTCCCATACGCGACTTGGAACGTTGTTTCCCGCGTGCATACGTGACTTCCCCTAGGCCAATCCGCGTATACCTAGAGACATACTCTTTTCATCAAGATTTAGCACATGCTGAAATCCTTTCTTCATTGCCTTCTGTACACACAAGTCCATTATGTCAAGAATAACTTCATTAGGTGGATTGCCATCAAGGACAACTCATGTCAACGGTCATATGTCTGCATCTCCATTCAGTGGGTTGCCATCAAGGACAACACTCTGCATCATATTGCCAACATAGGGATCATAATTGCCACATTATGCGAGATGTCATTAGCTTTTCATGCTATGTATTTTTATTGAGACCCACGTGTATCTATGTTGAAGGGATACTCATTGCCACATTATGTGATATATTATTAGTTTTTCATGTTGAAGGAAGCCCATTTTGAGTGAGATTTTATGTAGGGAGAACGTCTCATGGAGAGACCAACCACTCTTGTTGAGGGCATATGACCTTGATATGACAAAGAGTCTTCACTGCAAGGAAAAGACCCTCTAGAAAATGTTTTTGAGGAACCCCTTATAAAAATACCCCAGACATTTGTTTCTAGCAAAGGTTACTAGAGGAGGTTGGCAGGCAGAGTTTTTTACGGATATTTTTCGTCCGGTGTGCTTATCATCATAAATCGCGCTGGTGCATTTAAGAGAAATCACACGTGCGCACAAAACATTGTCACACCGGACATAGTGCTCTCCGTACACACCCACCTGGTGCATCTTATTACTATAGCGCACCAGTGCTTTACAACTCTTCTGCACCGATTCGTCACAAAACATCGTGCCAAAACAGAAACCGCCTAGTGCGGTATTAATCAACCGCACCGGTGCGCCTATAAAACCACGCACACTGGAACAGGGTTAAATAAAAAAAATATTATGGCCAAAAAATTGCATTTTCACTTTTCTCAGAGCTCCATAGCTCTCGAGCACTAGTGAGATTTATCCTTGTCTAAGCCGCCCTGACATCAGTGCTCCCATTACACCCATTGCACGCACTGCTACTGTGCATTTCCCACCAATCTCCAGCTTGAATTTTGCAAAATGGTGGGAAATTTTTATTTTTCAAATTCTACAGCCAATATGCCTCCTCTTGGCCAAATGTATAGGTATTTTTCTTGTTTTTCCATAATTAAGCCTTTTAGCGGATTAGAAGTTCAAATAATCTTAAAATTAACCATTTAAAAGAAAAGAAAAAAATTGTCGCATGGTGCGCTCGAGCCGTTTGGCTCACACCGGTTCATAGTGCTACCTGTAAATTTATAGGTCGTATTGAAACTGATGCTAACAGTATCTGCACCGGTTTTGGGGTGGTACCGAAAGGTGCACCATGTTATTTAAAAAAAAAATTAAAAGTGCAGTGCGGTCAGTTACCTGGCTGCACCGTTGACCATGTGGAATAGCGGCAATGCGGTGCGTTGACTTAAATATCCACCCCGAGGCAAGTATTTTTGTCAGCGCACCACATTCTGTATTTCGACAAGGTCAACGATGCGGCTTGGTAAAAGACCACACCGTTGACTATGTAATGATGTCAGGAGGTTGGTGCGCTGACCGAACTATATGCCTCGGGGTGTATAGTTTATTTAGTGCACCGCACTCCTGACACTGTACATAGTCAACGGTGTGCTGAAAATTTTCAGGTGCACCATCACCGGTGCGTTGAATATCATCTGGTGCACTGCCACCAGTGCACGACAAAAAAAAGACGCACTGGAACCGGTGCAAGCCTATTTTTTGTGGCGCACTGATTGTTTTGTTTTTGTTTTTTCCAAAAAAAATTACATATATATATATATATATATATATATATTCCTAAATACATGTCTCATTTAATAAAAAAATTGTATATAATATGTCAATCATTCAAATACATTAAAGGAGAGAAGAGGGGGAACAACAGCACCAACATGTAGACCAATATAACATGGTTCACCTGTGGGAGGCACGAGAGAGGGAGAGAGATGTGTACCCTCACCCTATTACAACAGCTACCCAGGGGCTCCTAAGGCAGGTAGGCCTCCTCAAGTTCTATGAGGAGGCTACTTCCCTAAAGGGCCATAGTCTATTTTTGAGACATCTTGTCCGCAGGTGGAATGTCCACCTACAGGCTTTCCGGGTTGGTCCTAACCAGTGGTACACACCCACTGAGGAGGACATATATTTCATTATAGGGCTATCAGGGAGAGGGGTGGATTTTCCCTCATTCCTAGAGGTTCCAGTTGGCTATGCAGCAGGGAGTCAGTTGGTGTACTCCCAGAGATACATTAGTGCAGATATACTGTCTCCTTCATATTTTCAAGTCTCCAGAGGTCAATTACGTATTGGTGCATTTGGTAGTCAAGAGGTGAGGTGCCTCTCACTTCGGATTTCAACCATTTCACACAACACTAGTGACGGGCAATGCATTACTTTCTCTCTTATATATTATGTTGATTATTTAGTATAGGAGCCACGACCTGTCAGGTGGTCTGCCATTTTTTTGCGGCAGTTCTATACAACCTTAGATAGATGTCGTGCTCATGCACAAGGGAGGGTCAACTTCCCTTTTGCTTCAGAGATTTTTGGTTTATTTTTTAAGAGGTTTCCAAAGATGAGGCCTACTTTTGTTTAGCAACCGTCTAGGCGATGTTCGAGGTAATAATTCACATGTGGGGGCAGATGATGCCCAAGAGGAGTGAGACTGTATTTCCAGCAAGGATATCACATGATGCACTGGAGTTGCTAGCCAGCGTTGACGAGTATCCCTTCATTATGGTCCCCTGTCCTTATGCTGGGTTGAATTGGCGAGGGTGTGGCAGCATCCTCTTCATAGATGATGAGCCACCGGATGATAGAGGTAATATTACTGCTTTATTTAAATTTATTCTAACATGTTCTTTAACTTTTTTTTATTAAATTGTGTAATGAAATTGTCTAATTATTGTTGTGTACTTATATATATTTTGCAGACATTGTGTCTTTTGATGGCGAGGACATGCCGGCACCACCACATGATATAGGTGTGGATCCTGATGATGATCAGGGTATGCTAGATGCTGAGGATCATCAGGCGGTCAGTGTAGAGAGACCTGCTCTTCCTGGTGCACTGGTACCGCCTTTTGTTAGGCGCGGTCGGCTTGATAGAAGATACGGGATGGAGTTGGGTGACCATCTCACTGCATTGATTGTTGAGGTAGGCATCAGGCCCGCTAATATGAGAGACATACAGGCCGATGGTAGGTTGTTACATATGGGGAGAGGCATAACGCGTGATATGTACAGCCTGATGCAGCATGTTGTAGGAGCTATGATCTTAGTTACACGACTGAGGAGGACCGTTGCACATTATAGGCGTGGTCGATATGCAGCACGTGATCGACAGTTCGTGAGTAGTGACTCATCATCTGATGATCGTTCACCTCTTGCTACGCCATATGAGCAACCTCCACTAGCATCTAGCAGCAGTCATCATGCAGAGCAGGATGGACCATCGACCACATCCAGTCAGCAGCCTGCAACATCCAACAGTACTCATGATCATGAGCAAGTTGGACCATCGATCATCAAGGCTGCACCATTGACTGAGCAGGCCTCGACTAGTACTTCTTATATTGATGTTGTGCCACCATCTGATCCATGACATTTATATTACAGTTGTATATTTTTGACATTATATATATATATATATATATATATATATGTTCCATGTATTTTATATTCATGTTGCAGTTGTACTTAATTTACATGTTGGTGATCATCATGATGTGTATATTGTTAGGTCATGTTAGATATGTTCATTTAATGTGTAGCTTGTAGATATATGCGTATGTGATAGCAGTTATTTCACGTGGCACAGGGATGTATATTTGGTGTTTATGTTGTGATGATGTTATATAATGTTAATTGTGTTTTGTTAGATGATCATGATCACGGTGATGTTAGTGAATTTAAATGTGTTTTTAGTCAAATATGATGTTTGTACGATGGTTATCATGAAAGTGATGTTTATTAATTAATTTAATATTAAATGATCATGATATTGTAAAATTGTAATATTTGTAATTCTAATTGTATGTAAAATTCTAAAATTGTAATTGTATTTGTATTAATTGTAGTTGTATGTAAAATATTTGTAAAATATTAATTGTAATTGTAATATTTGTATTAATTTATTTTGAAATGATTGTAATTGTAATTTTAATTGTAATTGTATGTGAAATTGTAAAATTGTAATTGTAATTATAATTATAATTATAATTATAATTCTAATTCTAATTTTAATTGTATGTAAAATATTTCTAAAATTTTAATTTTATTAATGTTGTTAGCACTCGGATTGAACCTCAAGGTTGAGAAGAGGCAATCTCGAGTTAACCACAGACGAAGCTTTCGATCTGGCATCTAGCCCTACCAGACCAAAGAGGGATCTCTCTGTGCCAATGAAGGATGGCTACAATAAGTGAATCTTAGGCTAGCTATGAAGTAAGAGGATTTGATTTAAATTTTTTGGGTTGAAACAGCAAGAGATCAACAATCATTGGGCTATGGATTCCAGGCTAGTTTCTACCTACAAACTTGGGGAAAAGTAGGTGCAATGCTCAGCCAAATAAATTATGTAAATGAGAGAAGAAAAGAGGAGAAATCCCGCTGTGCTAAAGGCATCAATAAGTGGATGAATCTCCAGTGGTAGCTTTACCAGAAAGGAAATCACAGGGTTGCTAAACAGAGCAACTAACAAAGGATGGATTCTGTCAAGATAACCACTACATTTAACAACATAATCATTACGAAAGGAGCATCTGCGTGGATGGATTTCTAACACTTCCCTTAGAGAATGTTGTAACAAATATTAGTAGAAAAAACACAGTATGAAAATGATCTTACAAGGAAAACATGCCGAACATGAAACACCGTGATGGATCTCAAATTTAAAAGGAAAAAACTGCTTCATTAAAATAATATTCAAGAAAAATTTGTACAGTCCAAAGCAGCAGTCTCTCTGCTGAAAAATAGAACCCTTATTACATTTAATTTACAAGATATATATAGCTATAGAACCCTCCTTAATATTCAGAGGTCTAAATGATCCAATTCCCCCAAAAGAGAAATCTGTTACATCAAAATCTAGAGCTGTATCCCAAGAAAAAAGACCAACCTACTACAAAAATAGCACTACAATTATGAATTCGAAACTTCCAACTCATGATAGGTGTGTAAAATCTGGAAGGGATTTTTGTATATCAGGTTGTTCTGAACAAAAACCTCTCTCAGTTCCTTGAAATCCATTTCCATTTTCCCGAGATCTGCATTCCAAAAACATTTGTCAAAAAGGAACATTCTGCGATCCAAACAATAGAGCTCAAAGATGCTCTCTATTCTCCCACTCTGTAATATCTATTCTAAAAATGAAAGCGGTTATTATTTTTTAGTCCGGGCTGAGGAAAATCCTCTTTCAGTTTCCTGATATTTTTTTTCATTTTCCTGAGATATGCATTCCAAAAACATGTGGAAAATAGGAAAATTCTGAGATCTGAAACATAAGGCTCAATTATGATCTCGATTCTCCCCATCTGTAGAAGATATGCCAAAACTGAAAGAGGTTATCATTTTTCAGCCCGTGATGAGAAAAAATATCTTTTCTTTTTCAAAATTTCGCCACCATTTGCTTAGGAACTGCCTCGGAAGTCAACTGGTCACACAGAGAAAATTGGAAATTATTTTTTTATAAAATGTTTGAAAGTGGGTTTATCCCTATACATTATAGGAGGTGAAACATTAAGGTTTATATATAATTTTCCACACCATCCTACTTTATGTGTAGTGCACCCCTTTTGGCTCCTTCATGAGCTCTTCCCCTTCAAAACTTAGACTTGATTTGGATTCGCTACTTTTGTCAAATTGAGGCCTTCTAGCACGCCCATAACATTAAGCCTGCCCAATTCTCGTCAACCTCCATAAATCAATAATATTAAAACTAATGCTTCTACACATTATAGCTCACATGATCGACCATATTTCACTAAATTTTCAACTATAAACCATGAAAAATGTGGGAATTTTTCACAATAAAACCATATAATATACCAAAAGCAGTCCAAGAGCCAGACCATTCATTTGGATCAGATATTTCATCTGTTTGATTCTGTGGACGTTTCTTGTTTGTTCGTCGAAATATCTTCTTGATCCTCCCAATAAACATGTTTAGGATATGATTTTCACGATGACGTTCCAGAAGTTTCCACACAGGACTCAAAGAAACGTTCACCAGTATCGCTGACTGCTTCCTCCTCCCCAAGACTTCTGTGTGTCTTGTGTTTTGGTGCCTTGAGCGTGCCGTCGTTAGAGTCAACGTGTTTATTTCATAATTTTCGTTATTATCTGGCCTCAATCATCCTAAATCGTTTTGATAAACTTAGTATTTCGCTCTCGTATTTTTGTGTCCTGTCTCCATCACCTTGAGCAACATTGGAGGTTGTTTGCTTGATTGTATCTCAGGGATTTTTATTTTAGTGAGTGCTCTTTGCTCCTAGCTTGCCTAGCTTTTCACTTTTTTGAGTCTAATTTAAAATCTATAAAAGTGGTTGATCAAGCGCCTCGTCGATCGAGGAGAATCCGGGGGTTATCTCCCGAGAGTCCAGAGCCTTCTTCGAGAAGGCGTAGGAGTGATTTAGCAGGTTACTGCTCCTGGCGTTTGACGGCGGGGAGTGTGCTCCTCCGTTGTGCGTCCGTTCTGCTAGTTGATTCTGGTGTTGGTTCCGAGAGGAGCGTTCCGCTCACCTCGCGAGTTTTATTTCTGCAGGAAGAAGAAGTTCAAATAGAGGAAGTACCTGAACCATCAGTGTCACTTCCATCTCCTCTTCCTCCTGATTATCCGTTCGTTGTTGAATACATCGGACCTGAGTCAGAGAGACCGAAAGATCCTCCGTATTATACATACCTTTCGATGGCCACGACTGGGAACGCGGTCACGGTGAGTGTCACAGAGCCTCGTACCCTCGTCATGACAGGGGCACTATTGCGTCATCTTCGATTGCTTCTAGTGCTACTGTGTTTGGCTCTGGTTTCACCCAAGCACATGCTTCTCATTCTGGTCCCTTCTGTTTAGGGATGACCACTAGTGGGAATCCCTCTTTTTCCTTTTCCACTGCTTCAGCTAGATCCACGCCCATGTCTTCCATGGCTAGTGGATCAGCTTCGTTTCAAGGGTTCCCCTTTGGAACTGGACACATTCCTAGTTCGAATCCTTCTTTAGGGTCCTTTCCGTTTACTTCTCAGACCCAGAGTTTTAACCCTTGGTCTGGGGGGCAAAGTTCGACTACTTTTACAGGTTGGAACCCTGTATTCACTACAGCGGGGGCAGGGAATCATTTTTATGTAGGTCATCAAGGGAATGCTTCTTTCCCTTCATCGAGTGCTTATCAAACTTTTTCTCCTCTGTCTAATGCCTGGAACCCCTACCAGGGGCTTTCCTCTTCATTTAATACTTCAGCAGGGGGAACTGGTCTGGGCTTTGGTAACTCGGCGTGGGGAGGAGGTTCTTCTCCTTTTTCTACGAGTCCTTTTTGGCAACCTGGTGCCTCATCAAATCCAGGGTATTCTTTTTAGAATGTTGGGAATCCATCCCATCAAGGATGGAATCCTCAGGCTCCGCCTCGCTTACCTTTTCTGGCAACATTAAACTTGCCAGATCTATCGAAGTTGACTAATGATCTGATTCGTTATAGTCCGGGGTGGCCTCCGGTTCCCACCAAACTTCCTTCAGACATTCCAAAGTTTGAATGTAAGAATGGAGAAGATCCAGCTGACCACATTACCACTTTCCATTTATGGTGTTCTTCGAACTCCCTGATCGATGATTCGATTAGGTTGAGATTATTTCAACGCACCCTAACTGGAAACGCTGCCAAATGGTATATAGAGTTAACTGGGGGCAGTTTTTCTACATTTGGAGAACTGGCTGTCACATTTCTAAGCCATTTTCAGTTTCCTGTCCGATATGAGGCTGGGACGGAACTCCTGGCTAATTTTAAGCAGGATGAGGCAACCCACATTTCTGATCACATTCAGGAATGGAGAAGAAGGAAGAGGCTGATTAAAGCTCATATTCCTGGATAATTCCTTCTCGAATGGTTTTTGAAATCTCTGCAGTCAGACATTTCAAAAGATGTATCCCTATCTGGGGTATTTTCTGAGGAGCAGGCCATTTTTAGGGCCCAGCAGCTGGAACTGATCTATTCTTAGTCTGGGGTCCTTTATAAATATTTGCCCAATGCTCCTCGCTCCAAATTAGATTTATCGAAAACTAAGCCCGGTCCGCATGGTGATGGGCTTGTCGGATCGATCAATAGTGGTGCAGCCAGCCTGCTTTCTCAACTGCAGCAGTTGTATTTGCAATCTGCTCCTTCTAGTCAGGCTATGCCTGCCGAGTCATCGCCTTCCCAGTCTTTGTCCATAAATGTTGTCCAAGCTTCTGATCCCAAAGGAAATCAACAATCCGATGGGAAGAAGAAGGGACGAAATAACAAGAAGAAGGGCAAGAACGGGAAGGGCAATGCAAATAAAACCAATGAGCGTGTTGGTGAGGGTCAAAAGGAGAAAAAGAAAGTGAAGTTTCCATGCAAGCTTTGTGCTGGAGACCATCTCACGCACCTTTGCCCTAAAATTCAGGATGCTCAGCGCTTGTTAGCTCAGCAGGGTTCTTCTAGTTCCCAGGCTGTGTTAACAAACCCTTTTCCCCAAGGGCAGCAATTAGTTGTTGGCGCGAACGAAAATCCTGGGGCTTCTTCTGGGAGCACCCAGGAAGGGGAAATTCCATCGAACATTTTTATGATGAGTGCTCACGCGGATATCGCTACGAGATCCCGTGATTATGGTGGAGAAGAGTCTTTGAAAGCTAAGGAAGTTCCTGATGCTACTGAGCCGCTTCACATTACGAAGCCTACTGTTGAGTCTATGCCTTGGATGCCCAAAGCATCTTCTAAGCGATCAACGATTAATCCAAATGCTAGGGCTGCCCAGAACTACTCGATTGTGGAAGATCTGGCGCAAAGTCCTTGTGCTATGTCAGCTTTAGAGGTACTCCAGTCTTGTCCGGCTCAGCGCAGTGCTTTGCTCACTGCCATTGGGGCTATTGATCCGAAAAATTCTCTTCCGATTACTTTTGATATGAATAATTTTAAGAAGAGACTTCCTCATCACATGGCTTTACATATTATATCGTCGTATCGAAAGTGCAATATCTTTCGAACGGTTGTTGATGAGGGTGCTTCTACATGCGTCATGTCTCTCGCATGCTGGAAGACACTTGGATCTCCCAAAGCTATTCCATCTAGCACTGTTCTTACTGCGTTCGATGGTCATTCTCACAGACCCCATGGTATTGTCCCAGCTTTGCCCATCTGTGTTGGGGGCAAAATTGTCAATATAGAGGTTGAGCTAATGGATGCAAGCTTGGACTACAACCTTCTATTGGGGAGAAATTGGATTTATGAGATGGATGCCATTGCATCCTCATTATTTCGAATTATATGTTTCCCCCACGAAGGGAGGATTGTTACAGTGGATCAACTGGACTGTCCTCCTGTAGACCCGAATGCGTCTTCTGACTCATCTATTCCTAAGTTGGATAATACTAAGGCGCTTGTTGAGAATTTAGGAGTTGGAATGTATTCTTCCTTGATGGGTACTTTCGATATTCCTCCTCCTACGGTTCATATTAATGCTATTTCATCCTCCAAGGCTCCTCTTCGAAGAGAGTTCTTTAGAACTCATTATTTTTCGGACCCTTGGACCTTACCCTCCCCTACTGCCACATTAGCGGAAGGTCAAGTGGGTGGAATGGAATTTTCGATTTCTGTAGCTGAGATTGCGTATCAGTCTATTGTTGACTCTGCAGAATCCATCCCAGCTCCTCTTTCACCGGAAGAGTTGGATGGTGATGTGGCTCCGGCTTGGACACTTAGTTCTTCTTCTGCCCAGGATTGTCTTGATACCACTCTTCCATCTGAAGAGGCCATCCTGGAAGCCATGACTAGTATAGATAGACCGTGGGATGATTTGCATCATCGGTCTTAATTCCTACCTGACTTGAGAAAAGTTGAAACAAGTTTTCCAAGTCCTCCGTCTCCTGGTCCTGTTCACCCAGTCTTGTGTTGGAAAAAATACTGAGAGGGGGGGGGGTGAATCAGTATTTAGGGCAAACTGAAGCTTTTTACTTTTTCATGCTCTAAAACCCATACGCTACTTTGCTGAATCCAACTAGCGTATACACGCGGATATCCTTCATAAAACTCGCGTATACACAGAGATCTAATTATGCCATTAATTCTTCACTTATATCATTCCATCATTCATTCATTAGATGTTCTATAAAAAGTAAACATGTGCAGTAAGAACAGAATAAACCATCACACATAAGCATCACACATGAACACCAGGATTTTAGGTGGAAACCCAAGTCGGGAGAAAACCACCTCTGTAGTTGCTCAGCCTTCAACATTTTATTATAGAGAAAACATCTTACAACATATGTCACCGGTGCAAAGATTTCATCAAAGACGTTGGTGCACTAATTGCCATTGCCATCAAATTTTCTCCTCGGGAAGCGGGAGCTCCAACCCCCCCGACTCGTTTATATCACCCTCTCCCCGGAAGGGGGAGCTACGACCGCGTTTCTCGTTTACCAAATGCCTCACCTCGGAAGGGAGCTACGACCCCCCGATCTCGCTTTTACCATCTCTCACTCCGGAAGGGAGCTACCACCCCCCGACCGAAGGCTACAACCCCCAGACCACTTATGGACCACGTTTCATCAATTTTCACACTCGATCCAAAGCTTCCTTTAGGACACCACTTTAAGGCCACTTTCATCATATTTTCGTAAACCGGACCCTTTCCATACTTTTAAGTATTACCAACCATGAAATGACATATAACTCACCGATGATATCAAGAAATGCTGGTAATCGTACTCAGACATTTCCCCCCTACTACGTACTCAGCAAACCCTAGTTTGCATACGCGCTTTCCTTTCTCTGATGTCGTGTATATACGCGCTTCCGATCACATAAACCCACGTATACTTTAGTACAAATTACAGAGCTAATTTTATTGCACATACGCACTTTCTCTTCAGCGAAGGCACGTATATACGCACTTCCTCTACGACGAACTAGCGTATAGATCTTCAACTATTATAGAGCAGCATATTTCTTCAGATCAGATATTCAGTTCAGATTTACCCTTTTTACTTCAGACAGATGTTCGCCTCATCTCAGATCTAAACCTTCCATAAATAGATCTAGCAGATACAAATACATTCCAGATCTAGATATTCCGCTTCATCATTTCTTCATAGGTGCATCATAGATTCAGATCAAACCTTTACCCTTTCCATACAGATATACTTCACAGAGAAGTATTCATTCAAGCTCAGACATCTTGCTCCCACACTCTTGATTTGCATAATGAAATTCTTCTCCTTATATAGGTTTAACTTTTTCAATACCATGAGCCCCTTTTTCAATACCATGAGCCCAAAACTACATTACTTTCGATGGTATTCCTGGACGGGGTCATTTAGACGAATCATTACCCAATACAATGGGTCAATACCATGGTGGTTACCCCTGGTTTTTCACTTTTTGAGCGCTTTTGCCCATACGCGACTTGGCACGTTCTTTCCCGCGTGCATACGCGACTTCCCCTAGGCAAATCCGCGTATGCCTAGAGACATACTCTTTTCATCAAGATTTAGCACATGCTGAATTCCTTTCTTCATTGCCTTCTGTACTCACTGTAGATACATCATATTTACTTCATCAAGAACATATTCTATCAAGCACAACTTCATCAAGTAAGTTGCCATCATCTTCATCAGCTGGGTTGCCATTCAAGAACAACTCTCTACATCATATTGTCAACAAACATCATATCACATCAGATTTACATCATTTACCAAGTCCATCAAGTCAAGAATAACTTCATCAGGTGGTTTTCCATCAAGGACAACACATGTCAAATGTCTCATGTCTTCATCTTCATTCAGTGGGTTGCCATCAAGGACAACACTCTCCATCATATTGCCAACAATCTCCCCCTTTGGACTTGATGGCAACCACGATGGTGTTTGGTTACCACAACAGATAGGTACATTAAGAATACAATGACACCATGTCACTCTCTCTATTTTTGACACCATTCTTTCTCTTCATTCAAACACCATGTCACTCTCCCCCTTTGACATCAAGGGCAAAGGGCGGATCAAAAACCAACATACTCTCCCCCTTTTCTCCTCATGTGGAAGAAGCATTCTGTAGATCTGATATCTACTGAAGTGACCAAGCTCCCCTTGAGTTCATGCTGAATCTTCAAACATATTTTCCAATGGAGTACATGACTCTATGAATTTCCTATCACCAATGACTCATACTTACATCAAATATCAAACCAAGTGGATTTACATATGAGACTCAACTACCCAACCAAGTGGGTTTACAAATTTGACTCAGCTACCCAACCAAGTGGGTTTACAAAATTTGACTCAGCTACCCAACCAAGTGGGTTTACAAGTTTGACTCAGCTACCCAACCAAGTGGGTTTACAAAATTTGACAAGTCCTTTACATGACTGAAATTTACAATTTTACATCATGGGTCTCAACATGACCTTTTCATCAAAATACAAATATGACTTTTCATAACCAACACCTAGAAAGTCCTCAAGAAAGAGAACATTTTTCAGAATCAACATAATGCCAACAATGCATTATACTCAGCAACGCTAATGCTCCCCCTGAATCTGTGCATCCAAGCATCCTTTTCATATGACTAAGGCTCCCCCTTAGTTTGTGCATCCTGAACACTTTCACCAACAAATCATCAAGGCATCTTTATCAAAACATTAGAAATGGAATTATGAGAACTGGAACACCACCAAAGATACCAAACAGTATCAGAGATACCAAACAGCACTGCAGCTGTGCTGAAGAGAGCTGACTCCAAACAGAAAATTGTCAGCAATCAGACATACGCGGTTTTCTGTGCATGAACTCGCGTATATACGCGACTGTGTTTCAGGAAACCTGCGTATCCAATACCATCTTCTAAATTTTAACCAGATCTGATCCTCTTGTGAGAAAAAGACAGTGTTCAGCTTCTTTCTGAGATATTTGAATGCTTCCCTGGACTACAGATAGATAGAACAGTGTAGTTGTGTCTTCAAGCGTCATCCAACGGTTGTAGCACATTAGTAACCAAGCCTTCAGATTCTTTGCAGCATCAATACAATCTTTCCAAGAGAGATTATCATACCAGAACAACATCTTCAAATATGTGTCAAACAATCATCCATGTGGTCCAATATCATCAAGATCTTCAAGATTTAACATGAAGTAACATATGTAGGCAAAAGATCTCAACCATAGTAACAAAATCTGCATGATTTATTTCTGAATCAAACGACTTCCAACTCATCCATGTGTGAGCACAAAAGATACTTTTCAGTAACCAGGGATCAAAATCTTATCATAATAACCATATACCAAGTCATCATCATTTGAGCATCACAAAACCAAAGAATAAGCAGTCATATTGCCAACAATGCAATCATTAGTATTCAACCTGCTGCTCCCCCTGAACCAATGCTCCTTCTTAACTTGTGCAACCTGAATACGTTCATCAGTAAGTCATCAGCAACAATTTCTGCATGAACTGCCCTTATCTCCGAATTATAAGACTTTCATCTCAACAATGAATACTCTTCATCAACAAGCAAACAGGACTCATCCATAATCTTCAACATAAGAAACCGAGTACCATATCATCATTATTATAGAACTGAGAAAGTAAGCTGATACAGAGTCAATAATACAGTTATAAACAGTCAGACTGATGCTCCCCCTGAACCTCTGCTCCAGATCTTCAGCTATCATATAAAATCTCTTATCATCAATGCATACGCGACTGTGTTTGCTGGAACTCGCGTGTATACACGACTTTTGTTAATAGAACCCGCGTATGGAAAGTGAAGCATATAAATTCTTCACATTCCTTCATCTCCCCCTGAACTTGTACTTCCTATACTTGTCTTCTTCATATCAGATGCTTTGTCAGAAATACATATAACCAGAATAATCAAATCAATCATGAGAGACATCATACATTGCTCCCCCTGTGACGATACATTACTAAATCTCATAATGTATCCCACATCATTCCTGCAGTCAATCAGAGAAGTAAGTTTCAGAAGCAGATGACTGTAGTAGGGTCAAAATTCCCTACGTTTCTGATCGGTCCTTCATCTTTTTCTAGATTTGTTTGAACTTTCTATTTGTGTGCTGGAAGTTATCCAATTTCTCATATCTGTTCAACCTGCATTCTTTTTCTACATGTCCATACTTGTTACAAGAATAACATCTCATGTGTCCAGAGAAATAAGCATAAGAATCATAATTAGTATTTCTAATCTTCCTCCTTTTACAATCAGCTGCTTTATGTCCATACTTGTTACATGAAAAACAATATCCCTTGAAGAAACCAGAGTACCTTTCTATGTAGAAACTGTTTGTTTGAGGCTGAAATGATCTGCTCCTGCAATTTGCTGCAACATGCCCATAATTATGACATTTAAAGCATTCAACATTATTGACTGATTTCCCTTGAGATTTCATCATTGTTGGTTGACCTTTTGTCTCTTTCAACACTTCAGGTTTTGCATTGACATCCTCTGAATTTTTAGCACTTCCTTGTGAGCTAGATTCTCCTTTAACAGTTTCATGGAAACCAAGACCAAGTTTGATAGCAGGAGACCTTTGATTACTCAGAATATTGAACAAAATGTTCGTACTATCTTGAAACCTCAAAATTTTAACCTTTTCTTCTAATTTACCTTTGAGAATGTTTACCTCAACCTCCAAGTCTTGACATTGCTTCATCAAGCTTTCTTCTTTCCTTCTTCCATCTTCTACTTGATCATTCAGATTTAGAATCTCTTCTTTCAACCAATTTTCGTTTTCTTCACATGTTTGTTGCAGCTCTTCATTCTTCTTATTTGATTTTTCCAGATCTTCTTTGAGAGAGATGATTTCTGCTTCAAGGCCTTCCTTTTCAAATGGCAGAGGTTCTTCATTCTTCTTATTTGATGCTTCAAGATCTGTTTGTAGAAAGATGATTGCAGCTTCAAGTCCTTCATTCTTCTTGCTTGATTTTTCGAGCTCTGCATTTAGATCATTGATTTCCGCTTCTAGTTCTTTAATTCGATTGGATGCATAAGTATGAAACCTTTGATACTTGTCCACCTGTCCATTCAGCATTTCTATTTGATCTTTCATTTGAGAGATCATCTCTTTGTAGATAGAATCTTTCTTATCAATTTCCTTTTGTTGTTCTTCAACTTTGATCTTGATAGCTTGTTCTAGATCCACAATTTAACTTTCACTTTCTACACCATTGCTTGCACAAAGAAGATTACAAGGGCCCAAATCACTATCAGATTCATCTTCTTCAATTTTCTGAGATATCTCCTTGCTTCGAGTAGCCTTCTTCTTTTTCCTCTTTTCCATGAGCACTTGTAGAGATTCGTCAGAATCTGTTTCATCTTCTTCAATTTTTGCTATACATGATTTCTGAGGTATCTCCTTTCCTTGAGTAACCTTCTTCTTTTGCTTCTTTGCCATGAGCACGTGTAGAGCTTGGTCAGAATCTTCTTCATCTTCACTGGACACTTCATCATCATCTTCATTTGCATAATAACTCTTCCTCTTTTCAAATTGTTTTCCTTTACCATGTTTTTCTTTATAAGGACATTTAGCAGCATAGTGACCAACTTTTCCACACTCAAAACATTTGAAGGGAAGCTTACCTTTGAATCTTCCAGTACCCAGTTGGAGCTTTCTCACGAAATTCACTTCTTCTTCATCGGATATATAGCTGGATTCTTTGACAACTTCTTTTTCCTTTCTTTTTGTAGATGCCTTAAAAGCAGCTTCTCTTATTTGAGAAGGACCTCCTTGTCTCATTTCAAAAGCAGTCAGAGTACCATGTAATTGAACAATAGTAAGCGTTTGCAGATCTTGCCTTTCTTCAATAGCTGAAACTTTAGAGTCAAATTTTGAAGTCAAGGATCTTAGGACCTTTTCCACCAGAGTAGTATCAGTTATGGTTTCACCCAAATTTCTCATTCGATTTACAATATCATCCAGACGAAGAAAGAAACTGGCAACACTCTCATCACTATGCATCTTCAAATTTTCATATTCAATTCTAAGAGTTTGGAGTTTTGCACTTTTACCTTTGTGTCTCCTTCATAGCTTAGAATGATTTTGTCCCATATTTATTTTGCTGAATGTAGCTGCATCACTTTAGCAAATTCTGGTTCAGACATGCTTCCTAATAAGACATTTACTGCTTTGGCATTGATTTCATACTTCTTCCTTTCTGCTGCATCAGTAGGAATACTTGTTGGGTATTGATAACCTTCTTCCACGATTGCCCATACATCTGCACCAAGACTTTGCAGATATGCTTTTGTACGTACCTTCCAGAATATCAGATTGCTTCCATTGAATAGAGGTGGCTTTATAGACATTACTCCTTCTTGACTTCCCATTGCGACGCATCTCCTTTAAGCGATCAAGCTTCTGCACAAGGACACCGCTCCGATACCAATTGTTGGGAAAAATACTGAGAGGGGGGGGGGGTGAATCAATATTTAGGGCATACTCAGAACTTTTTACTTTTTCATGCTCTAAAACACATACGCTACTTTGCTGAAGCCAACCAGCGTATACACGCGGATATCCTTCATAAAACTCGCGTATACACAGAGATCTAATTATGCCATTAGTTCTTCACTTATATCATTCCATCATTCATTCATTAGATGTTCTATAAAGAGTAAACATGTGCAGTAAGAACAGAATAAACCATCACACAAAGCATCACACATGAACACCAGGATTTTTAGGTGGAAACCCAAGTCGGGAGAAAACCACCGCTGCAGTTGCTCACCCTTCAATATTTTATTATAGAGAAAACATCTTACAACATATGTGCTGGCGCAGACTTGACCAGCACGCAGGCACCCACCTGCGCTCGTTTACCAGCCTCTCCTGGAAGGGAGCTACGACCCCCTGACTCGTTTACCAGCCTCTCCTGGAAGGGAGCTACGACCCCCCGATCTCATTTACCAGCCTCACCTGGAAGGGAGCTACGACCCCCTGATCTCGTTTACCAGCCTCACCTGGAAGGGAGCTACCACCCCCTGACTGAAGGCTACAACCCTCAGCACCTCTATGGACCATGTTTCATCAATTTTCACACTGGATCCAAAGCTTCCTTTAGGACACCACTTGTAGGCCACATTTCATCATATTTTCAAACTGGACCCTTTCCATACTTTTAAGCACAGTCAACCATGAAACAGATACATATAAATCACTGACAGATATCAGTAAACCAGCAGAACAGATCAGACATTTCTTACCACAGACTTCAGCAAACCCTAGTTTGCATACGCGCTTTCCTTTCTCCGATGTCGTGTATATACGCGCTTCCGATCACATAAACCCGCGTATACTTTAGTACAAATTACAGAGCTAATTTTATTTCACATACGCACTTTCTCTTCAGCGAAGCCGCGTATATACGCGCTTCCTCTGCGGCGAACTAGCGTATAGATCTTCAACTATTATAGAGCAGCATATTTCTTCAGATCAGATATTCAGTTCAGATTTACCCTTTTTACTTCAGACAGATGTTCGCCTCATCTCAGATCTAAGCCTTCCATAAATAGATCTAGCAGATACAAATACATTCCAGATCTAGATATTCCGCTTCATCATTTCTTCATAGGTGCATCATAGATTCAGATCAAACCTTTACCCTTTCCATACAGATATACTTCACAGAGAAGTATTCATTCAAGCTCAGACATCTTGCTCCCACACTCTTGATTTGCATAATGAAATTCTTCTCCTTATATAGGTTTACCCTTTTTCAATACCATGAGCCCCTTTTTCAATACCATGAGCCAAAACAATACCATGAGCCCAAAACTACATTACTTCCGATGGTATTACTAGACGGGGTCATTTAGACGAATCATTACCCAATACAATGGGTCAATACCATGGTGGTTACCCCTGGTTTTGCACTTTATGAGCACTTTTGCCCATACACGACTTGGCACGTACTTTACCGCGTGCATACACGACTTCCCCTAGGAAAATCCGCGTATGCCTAGAGACATACTCTTTTCATCAAGATTTAACACATGCTGAATTCCTTTCTTTATTGCCTTCTGTACACACTATAAATACATCATATTTACTTCATCAAGAACATATTCTATCAAGCACAACTTCATCAAGTAAGTTGCCATCATCTTCATCAAGTGGGTTGCCATTCAAGGACAACACTCAGCATCATATTGCTAACAAACATCTCTTCATATTAGATTTACATCATTTACCAAGTCCTTTACATCATTTACCAAGTCCAACAGGTGGTTCGCCATCAAGGACAACACATGTCAATAGTTGCATGTCTTCATCTTCATTCAGTGGGTTGCCATCAAGGACAACACTCTGCATCATATTGCCAACAATCTCCCCCTTTGGACTTGATGGCAACCACGATGGTGTTTGGTTACCACAACAGAGAGGTACATTAAGAATACAATGACACCATGTCACTCTCTCTATTTTTGACACCATTCTTTCTCTTCATTCAAACACCATGTCACTCTCCCCCTTTGACATCAAGGGAAAAGGGCGGATCAAAAACCAACATACTCTCCCTCTTTTCTCCTCATGTGGAAGAAGCGTTCTGCAGATCTGTTATATACTCAAGTGACCAAGCTCCCCCTGAGTTCATGCTGAATCTTCAAACATATTTTCCAATGGAGTACATGACTCTATGAATTTCCTATCACCAATGACTCATACTTACATCAAATATCCAACCAAGTGGATTTACGTATGAGACTCAACTACCCAACCAAGTGGGTTTACAAATTTGACTCAGCTACCCAACCAAGTGGGTTTACAAAATTTGACTCAGCTACCCAACCAAGTGGGTTTACAAGTTTGACTCAGCTACCCAACCAAGTGGGTTTACAAAATTTGACAAGTCCTTTACATGACTAAAATTTACAATTTTACATCATGGGTCTCAACATGACCTTTTCATCAAAATACAAATATGACTTTTCATAACCAACACCTAGAAAGTCCTCAAGAAAGAGAACATTTTTCAGAATCAACATAATGCCAACAATGCATTATACTTATCAACGCTAATGCTCCCCCTGAATCTGTGCATCCAAGCATCCTTTTCATATGACCAAGGCTCCCCCTTAGTTTGTGCATCCTGAACACTTTCACCAACAAATCATCAAGGCATCTTTATCAAAACATCAGAGATCGAAACAATATTATAAGAACTGGAACCCTACCAAACAGTATCAGAGATACCAAACAGCACTGCAGCTGTGCTGAAGAGAGCTGACTCCAAACAGAAAATTGTCAGCAATCAGACATACGCGGTTTTATGTGCATGAACTCGCGTATATACGCGACTGTGTTTCAGGAAACCTGCGTATCCAATACTATCTTCTATATTTTAACCAGATCTGATCTTCTTGTGAGAAAAAGACAGTGTTCAGCTTCTTTCTGGGATATTTGAATGCTTCCCTGGAATACAGATAGATAGAACAGTGTAGTTGTGTCTTCAAGCGTCATCCAACGGTTGTAGCATAAGCACATTAGTAACCAAGCCTTCAGATTCTTTGCAGCATCAATACAATCTTTCCAAGAGAGATTATCATACCAGAACCACATCTTCAAATATGTGTCAAACAATCATCCATGTGGTCCAATATCATCAAGATCTTCAAGATTTAACATGAAGTAACATATGTAGGCAAAATATCTCAACCATAGTAACAAACTCTGCATGATTTATTTCTGAATCAAACGACTTCCAACTCATCCATGTGTGAGCACAAAAGATACTTTTCAGTAACCAGGGATCAAAATCTTATCATAATAACCATATACCAAGTCATCATCATTTGAGCATCACAAAACCAAAGAATAAGCAGTCATATTGCCAACAATGCAATCATTAGTATTCAACCTGCTGCTCCCCCTGAACCAATGCTCCTTCTTAACTTGTGCAACCTGAATACGTTCATCAGTAAGTCATCAGCAACAATTTCTGCATGAACTGCCCTTATCTCCGAATTATAAGACTTTCATCTCAACAATGAATACTCTTCATCAACAAGCAAACATGACTCATCCATAATCTTCAACATAAGAAACTGAGTATCATATCATCATTATTATAGAACTGAGAAAGTAAGCTGATACAGAGTCAATAATACAGTTATAAACAGTCAGACTGATGCTCCCCCTGAACCTCTGCTCCAGATCTTCAGCTATCATATAAAACCTCTTATCATCAATGCATACGTGACTGTGTTTGCTGGAAATCGCGTGTATACGCGACTTTTGTTAATAGAACCCACGTATGGAAAGTGAAGCATAGAAATTTTTCACATTCCTTCATCTCCCCATGAACTTGTACTTCCTGTACCTGTCTTCTTCATATCAGATGCTTTGTCAGAAATATATATAACCAGAATAATCAAATCAATCATGAGAGACATCATACATTGCTCCCCCTGTGACGATACATTACTAAATCTCATAATGTATCCCACATCATTCCTGCAGTCAATCAGAGAAGTAAGCTTCAGAAGCGGATGACTACAGTAGGGTCAAAATTCCCTACGTTTCTGATCGGTCCTCCATCCTTTTCCAGATTTGTTTGAACTTTCTATTTGTGTGCTGGAAGTTATCCAATTTCTCATATCTGTTCAACTTGCATTCTTTTTCTACATGTCCATACTTGTTACAAGAATAACATCTCATGTGTCCAGAGAAATAAGCATAAGAATCATAATGAGTATTTCTAATCTTCCTCCTTTTACAATCGGCTGCTTTATGTCCATACTTGTTACACGAAAAACAATATCCCTTGAAGAAACCAGAGTACCTTTCTATGTAGGAACTGTTTGATTGAGGCTGAAATGATCTGCTCCTGCAATTTGCTGCAACATGCCCATAATTATGATATTTAAAGCATTCAACTTTATTGACTGATTTCCTTTGAGATTTCATCATTGTTGGTTGACCTTTTTTTTCTTTCAACACTTCAGTTTTTGCATTGACATCCTCTGAATTTTTAGCACTTCCTTGTGAGCTAGATTCTCCTTTAACAGTTTCATGGAAACCAAGACCAAGTTTGATAGCAGGAGACCTTTGATTACTCAGAATATTGTCCAAAATGTTAGTACTATCTTGAAACCTCAAAAGTTTAACCTTTTCTTCTAATTTACCTTTGAGAATGTTTACCTCAACCTCCAAGTCTTGACATTGCTTCGTCAAGATTTCTTCTTTCCTTCTTCCATCTTCTACTTGATCCTTCAGTTTTAGAATCTCTTCTTTCAACCAATTTTCATTTTCTTCACATGTTTGTTGCAGCTCTTCATTCTTCTTATTTGATTTTTCCAGATCTTCTTTGAGAGAGATGATTTATGCTTCAAGGCCTTCCTTTTCAAATGGTTGTAGAGGTTCCTCATTCTTCTTACTTGATGCTTCAAGATCTGCTTGCAGAGAGATGATTGCAGCTTCAAGTCCTTCATTCTTCTTGCTTGATTTTTCGAGATCTGCATTTAGATCGTTGATTTATGCTTCTAGTTCTTTAATTCGATTGGATGCATAAGTATGAAACCTTTGATACTTGTCCACCTGTCCATTCAACATTTCTATTTGATATTTCATTTGAGAGATCATCTCTTTGTAGATAGAATCTTTCTTATCAATTTCCTTTTGTTGTTCTTCAACTTTGATCTTGATAGCTTGTTCTAGATCCACAACTTTACTTTCAATTTCTACACCATTGCTTGCACAAAGAAGATTACAAGGGGCCAAATCACTATCAGATTCATCTTCTTCAATTTTCTGAGATATCTCCTTGCTTCGAGTAGCCTTCTTCTTTTTCCTCTTTGCCATGAGCACTTGTAGAGCTTCGTCAGAATCTGTTTCATCTTCTTCAATAGAGCTTCGTCAGAATCTGTTTCATCTTCTTCAATTTTTGCTATACATGATTTTTGAGGTATCTCCTTGTTTCGAGTAGGCTTCTTCTTTTGCTTCTTTGCCATGAGCACTTATGACTGAGACTTGGTGGTCTTCTTCCCTATTTGGACATGTCTATATATCTTCATTTTAATAATAACCCTCTTATGAATGCTTTCCTTTACCATGTTTTTATTTATAGGGACATTTGTAGGCATCAGTATTATTTTCCCACTCAAAACATTTTGAAGGAGGCTACCTTTGGATATTACGGTTCTACTCGGTTAGGTTTTCTCAAGTGCTTCTTCTTCATGTGCGGTCTCCCTTGTTGATTCTGACAACTTCTTTCTTTCCTCTTGTAGTGGGGATAAAACGGCTCTTTGATTTGAAGAATATGTCACATTTCAACGTTAAATTCATATTCATTCAATAAAATGAGACTGAATCTTGCCTTTCTTCAATAGCTGAAACTTTAGAGTCAAATTTTGAAGTCAAGGATCTTAAGACTTTTTCCACGAGAGTAGTATCGGTTATGGTTTCACCCAAATTTCTCATCCGATTTACAATATCATCTAGACGAAGAAAGAAACTGGCAACACTTTCATCACTATGCATCTTCAAATTCTCATATTCAATTCTAAGAGTTTGGAGTTTTGCACTTTTTACCTTTGTGTCTCCTTCATAGCTTAGAATGATTTTGTCCCATATTTCTTTTGCTGAATGTAGCTGCATCACTTTAGCAAATTCTGATTCAAACATGCTTCCTAACAAGACATTTACTGCTTTGGCATTGGTTTCATACTTCTTCCTTTCAGCTGCATCAGTGGGAATACTTGCCGGGTATTGATAGCCTTCTTCCACGATTTCCCATACATCTGCACCAAGACTTTGCAGATACGCTTTTGTTCGTACCTTCCAGAATATCAGATTGCTTCCATTGAATAGAGGTGGCTTTATAGACATTACTCCTTCTTGACTTCCCATTGCGACGGATCTCCTTCAAGCGCTCAAGCTTCTGCAGAAGGACCTGGCTCTGATACCAATTGTTGGGAAAAATACTGAGAGGGGGGGGTGAATCAGTATTTACTGCATATTCAAAACTTTTACTTTTTCATGCTCCAAAACCCATACGCTACTTTGCTGAAGCCAACTAGCGTATACACGCGGATATCCTTCATAAAACTCGCGTATACACAGAGATCTAATTATGCCATTAGTTCTTCACTTATATCATTCCATCATTCATTCATTAGATGTTCTATAAAAAGTAAACATGTGCAGTAAGAACAGAATAAACCATCACACAAAGCATCACACATGAACACCAGGATTTTTAGGTGGAAACCCAAGTCGGGAGAAAACCACCGCTGCAGTTGCTCAGCCTCCAATATTTTATTATAGAGAAAACATCTTACAACATATGTGCTGGTGCAGACTCCTACCAGCACGCAGGCACCCACCTGCGCTCGTTTACCAGCCTCTCCTGGAAGGGAGCTCCAACCCCCTGACTCGTTTACTAGCCTCTCCTGGAAGGGAGCTACGACCCCTTGCTCTCGTTTACCAGCCTTACCTGGAAGGGAGCTACGACCCCCTGCTCCCGTTTACCAGCCTCACCTGGAAGGGAGCTACAACCCCCTGACTGAAGGCTACAACCCTCGGCACCTCTATGGACCACGTTTCATCAATTTTCACACTGGATCCAAAGCATCCTTTAGGACACCACTTGCAGGCCACGTTTCATCATATTTTCAGACTGGACCCACTCCATACATTTAAGCACAGTCAACCATGAAACATATACATATAACTCACTGACAGATATCAGTAAACCGTAGCCGGCCAGTGGAATCACATAAACCGCGTACTTTAGTACAAATTATAAATTTAATTTTATTACGCATACGCGCTTTTCTCTTGTGAAGCCGCGTATATACGCGCTTCCTCTGCGGTGAACTAGCATATAGATCTTCAACTATTATATAGAGCAGCATATTTCTTCGGGTCGGATATTCGGTTCTTACGCTTTTTACTTAGACGAGATGTTCGCCTCATCTCGGATCTAAGCCTTCCATAAAAATAGTCCCCAGCGAGATACAAATGCATTTCCCGAGATCTAGATATTCCGCTTCATCATTTCTTCATAGGTGCATCATAGATTCAGATCAAACCTTTACCCTTTCCATACGAGATATAATTCACGGAAAGTATTCATTCAAGCTCAGACATCTTGCTCCCACACTCATGATTTGCACAATGAATTTATTCTCCTTATATAGGTTTACCCTTTTTCAATACCATGAGCCAAAACCACATTACTTCGATGGTATTCCTGGACGGGGTCATTTAGACGAATCATTACCCAATACAATGGGTCAATACCATGGTGGTTACCCCTGGTTTTGCACTTTATGAGTGCTTTTTCCCATACGCAACTTGGCACGTACTTTACCGCGTGCATACGCGACTTCCCCTAGGCAAATCCACGTATGCCTAGAGACATACTCTTTTCATCAAGATTTAACACATGCTGAATTCCTTTCTTTATTGCCTTCTGCACACACTGTAGATACATCATATTTACTTCATCAAGAACATATTCTATCAAGCACAACTTCATCAAGTAAGTTGCCATCATCTTCATCAAGTGGGTTGCCATTCAAGGACAACACTCAGCATCATATTGCTAACAAACATCTCTTCATATTAGATTTACATCATTTACCAAGTCCAACAGGTGGTTCGCCATCAAGGACAACACATGTCAATAGTTGCATGTCTTCATCTTCATTCAGTGGGTTGCCATTAAGGACAACACTCTGCATCATATTGCCAACATCTTGAACCCTTTGGCACCAACACAGGTTTATGCTGAAGGGAACATGGCTGTGATTTCTCCTACTATCCCGGTGAACATTTCCAGGGATCCGAATATTATTGAGAATGTCTTCATTGGAGCTGAATGTTCCCGTGAAGAGGTTCAAATTTACACCGAGCTCTTTAAAGAGTATATGGATGTATTCTCTTGGTCTTATGAGGAAATGCCTGGTATAGATCCATCTATTGTCCAGCATGAGATCAAGACTTACGAAAACGCTAAGCCTGTGAGGCAAAAACTTCGTTCGGTCAATCCTAGGAAGGCAGCAGCTATCAAAGCTGAGGTTGAGAAGCTGCTTAAGGTGGGATTCATTTTCCCTGTTCCTTTGACTGAATGGGTTTCAAATCCCGTTCCCGTAGATAAAAAGCAAGGAACGATTCGAGTTTGCATCAATTTCAGAGACCTAAATAAAACATGTCCTAAAGATAATTACCCCACACCATTTATCGATCAGATCATTGACGAGTGTGTCGGTAATGAGATTTTCTCCTTCATGGACGGTTTCTTCGGATATAATCAGATTACTATCCGTCCTGAAGATCAGCATAAGACTGCCTTTATTTGTCCCTGGGGTACTTTTGCATACAAGAAGATGCCTTTTGGTCTTAAAAATGTTGGGGCTACCTTTCAGCGGGCCATGTCATATGCCTTTCACGACATCAAAAATATTATCGAGGCATACTTAGATGATTTAGCTGCTCATTCTCGAAAGAGGATGGATCATCCTGGTCACCTCCGGCAAATATTTGAACGATGTCGGTTCTATAAGATTAGATTGAATCCGAACAAGTGCATTTTCGCGGTTACATCCAGCCGGTTATTGGGATTCATTGTGTCTAGGGAAGGGATAAGGGTAGATCCCTTCAAGGTTGAGGCAATACTTCGGTTGCCTCCCCCGTCCTCCATCCGTCAGCTTCAAAGTATACAAGGAAAGTCTAATTTTCTTCGGAGATTTATCGTTAATTATGCTGAAGTTACAAAGGGATTTATGAGACTGTTGAAGAAAGGATTCCCTTTTCTTTGGGACGACTACGCTCAACGCTCATTCGATGCTTTGAAGAAAGCATTGACCTCTGCTCCTTTACTGAGTCCACTTGATTATAGTAGGGATTTCCTTTTGTATCTGGCAGCAGTAGAATCTACCATTGGTATGGTTCTGGTTCAGGAGGATGATGCTCTTGCAGAGAATGTTATTTACTACTTTAGTCGAGGACTGGTAGGACCTGAATTCCGGTACACTCCGATAGAAAAGTTAGCCTTAGCAGCAGTTCATGTTGTGCAGCGACTCCGGCATTACATTATTCTTCGCAAAACTTTTGTTTTGGCAGCTGCCAATCCATTTCAGTTTGTCCTCAGTAGGCGAGTGATTGGGGGCAAATACAATAGATGGATTGTGATTTTACAGGAATTTGATCTTGAATTTATGTCTGCCAAATCCAAGAAATCATTAGTTTTCGCGGAATTGATCTCCGAGTTTCCCTGTGGAGAAGAGATGATCTATGATGAGTCCTTTCCGGACGAACACTTGTTTCTTATCTCTTCACAGGATCCTTGGTACGGGGATATCATTGTGTATCTCTAGACTGTGAAGTTTCCCTCTACTTTTTCGAAAGATGAGCGTCGTAAGCTGCGTCACTTGGCCAAGAATTATTTGATTATTGGTGATTCTTTATACCGTCGAGGGGTTGATTCAATCCTAAGACGCTGCTTAACTCTCGAAGAAGCTGAGGATGTGCTCAATGATTCTCACAGTGGAGCTTGTGGGGGTCATTTATCTGGGCTTGCTACAGCCCAAAATATTTTGCGTGCTGGATACTTTTGGCCCTCGATTTTCAAAGATTGTATTGAATCGGTCAAAAAGTGTCATCCGTGTCAGGTCTATACTCGAAAAATGCGCGCTCATCCAGCTCCTCTTTTTCCAGTCGCTACTGTCGGTCCCTTTACAAAGTGGGGTATTGATTATACTACTTGTAACCCGCCTTCGGCTAAGGGTCACAAGTACATTATTGTAGTAGTAGACTACTTTACGAAGTGGGTCGAGGCTATGCCTACTTTTGGGAATGATGGTGAGACTGCAGCTCTTTTCCTTTTCAACCAGGTTATCGCTCGTTTTGGTATTCCTAGAGAGATTTTCACTGACCATGGCAGTCATTTTCAGAATAGTATGATGGCTAAGTTGGCTCTCAAATTGGGTTTCTGGCAGGAGCATTCATCTCCATATTATCCCCAAGCCAATGGGCAAGTGGAAGCCGTGAATAAATCCTTGAAGACAATTCTTCAAAGGACAATTGATAAAGCTAGATCCAACTGGCATATTATGCTATATCCTGCACTTTGGGCATACAGGACGTCAGCGAAAACTGCAACTGGCTTTACTCCGTTTCAGCTAGTGCACGGGGTAGAATTTGTATTTCCTATTGAATGCGAGATTCCTTCTCTTAAATTAGTTGTTGAACTTCTTCCTGACACTTCTAGTCTGGCAGAACGGCTTCTTCATCTGGAACATCTCAATGAGCAGCGTCGGGATGCCGCCACGATGAATGAAGCACATAAAAACCGAGTTAAAGTTCAGTACGATAAGGCGGTCAAGCCTAGGGTCTTTTCGGAAGGTGACCTTGTTTTGGTCTATGCCCAAGAAAAAGATGCCCTGGGGGCAGGGAAGTTTAAGTCTATGTGGTATGGCCCCTATATCGTTAAAAAATTCCTTAAGAAAGGAGCGTATACTCTGGTTGATTTCGAAGGGAATGAGTTGCCGGAGCCCCGAAATGGGCTCTATTTGAAGAAGTATTATGCCTAGGCTTCAGCCTGGCATGTTGCTTTTGTATATAGTAGTTTTTTGCTTTGTACATATCTAGTTGATTTTCGATCTTTGATGAGTTGGTGATGTTTTTGATCTGCTTTGGCAGGTTGTGTCGGATGTCATGAGTCATTCGACTCACGGCTGTTCCCCTCACTACGAAAGAAGTTTTTTGCTCCAGAGCACTCTTTCCAAATCAGCAATGCAATAATAAACCAAATATGAGGCAATTTGTCTATTTATGGCTAAAAAGTTGAAAATTTTCGTAAAAACTCGTTATGCTTATTTTTTCGATCTATCTTAAGCTGCATAACCTGGATGCTTGGAAGTGCCCAGTTTGGTATGTTTTCAGGTACATTTTGATGATTTTGAGATTTTTCCCGGTTTTTGATCCATGATTACCGACTCGTCACGACAGGTATATGATCTTCACTGGCATATAGGTTATGGAAATCACTTTCCGTTGCATCTTGCATACTAGCCTCCATACTGATCTCTTGCCATAGGGTCGATCCCATCAGGTCATGAGTATTACACCCATTTTACTCGCCGATTATTTAATCATGACTTGATGGTAGAGCCTTCCTTTACATGGGCTTCCTAGTTAGTTCCTCGCTATCACTTGTTGCCCATGCTGTGTTTTATGTAGGCTCGGGAGTCCTCTTTAGTCCCGCCATGTCTTATGTGTTGAAGCTTCATTCTTCTTCTTCATCACTATCATTTTTTCTGGATTTTACCCTAGAGGCTCCCTGGTGTCGTTAAGTTGTATTACTGCATTGCATATTGGCTACTTGTTCATCCTGGCCTTTAGCCGGCTTCATTTGGACTCTGTTGAAAATGGAAACAAGAAACAGTGAAGGAGGCCTCCTGAAACATCTTTCCTGATCCTAGTTGGAAAGTGATCACCTAAACTAGGTGGGGACCACACATGTGATTTTTGTCGAAAAGTCTATTTTTAGACATATGGATCATGTACCGGGAGCTGCAGTATGCTATTATTGGAGGATTGGTCATGTTGGTAAAAATAGATGGACCTCTATTTTTAGACATTAGGTGGTTTCTATTTTTAGACTGCCGGGCTAAAAATAGAACAGTCAAATATTATTTACCCTTAATAATATTTGGACTATAAACTTCAGTTTATCCTCTTGCGGCACTTCAGTTTGACCCCCGGATGTGGGTCATGCAGCTGACATAAGGAAATTCGAATTTCCTATGGGTTAGTTGAGCTATTGCATGTTATACTTCAGTTAGACTCATGTGGCGGAGTTTTGGTGGAGTTGATTTAGGAGTTGATGGAGGAGGTGTTCCGGTTAACTAGTTTAACTAGTTATGATCAGTTTAACTTGTGATTATGCTAGAGATGAGTTGGGTGAATTAATTATTAATTAATTCACTTATATTAACTCATTATTAAACTAAAAGAACACATCAGTTAACTCAGTGCATGGACAGTTCAGTGAAAGACCAGTGGAAGAGGTAGATGAAAGGGTGAGACTGACAGCAGTTGTACATTAGTTGTGCATGAGATTTGCACAATCAGTGGGATGATGATGCCAATGATGATTGCGCTGTACCAACTAGGTGAATTCGAATTCCATTCAGCTATATTCACTTTTTGGATTGCGCAGTAGAGGCAAGGCAGAGCAGCAGAAGGATTTGAACCTGTGACTAGTTTCAGATCTAGCTAGTTTTGTGTTCAGCATATGAGATAGTACTGAGTACTTGTGAGGAGTATTGTATTATGTATTGCTGAATGTTTCTCATCCATTATATGATACATATAGCTGGGGGTTTTCAGCTATAAGATTTCCTCATACATGTTGCGTTCTATGTGTGTGATTTGATGTTCTGTCGCTTTGTTTTTTATTCTGCATGTGACGATTAATGGTAGAAGCGATTATGTGTTATGCATGCAATTAGAATTGATGTATGATCAGGTTAATCGCAGCGAATAAACTTCCTTATTCAGCAAATTTCTACATGGTATCAGAGAGAGATTAATCGTCTAGATCTATTACGGTGATTGTTTATTATTTCCTCGGACAGAGCCTGCATGCGGGCCAGGTAGCCTCCGGAATATTCATCCTTCTTTGTAAGGTGAAAGATCTGGTGAATGCCCGTGCAGTCAATCTCTGGTTTGGAAATAATTAGCTCTCAAGTGTAGATCGGAAGCGATCGAGTTTATCAGCTGGTGGTGAAATTCGAATTTGCAGATTTCTGTTCTTGGTGCCGCAGAGAAAATGTCTTTCATCGGGTTGCGACTAGAATATGCCTTGGAAGGCAGTTCGAATTATGTTGCATGGAAGGACCGCATGGAGGCTGTATTAGATGATCATGGGCTATTGGAATTCGTGGAGAAAGAGATTCCAAAGCCTACTTCTAATGATGCTGATGTTGTGGAAGCATGGCGAAAGAAACAAGCAAAGTGTCGAAGGATCCTGTTGGAGGGTGTAAAGGATCACATTGTATCCAGTTTGCACGGGAAGGCCTCTCCATATTTGATGTGGAAAGCCTTGACGGATCTGTACCAAGGCAAGAGCGATCAAAGGAATTTGGCGCTCAAAGATAAACTCAGGAACATCAAGTGCGAGAAGGGGGAAAGTATGCCAAAGTACCTCACGAGGTTCACCCAATGTCGGGATGAGCTGGGAAGTGTTGGTGTGACGGTGGAGGATGAGGATCTGGTGAGTTTGGCGCTTCTTGGTTTGTCGAAGAGTTGGCATGCATATCAAGATAGTGTCAATGGTCAGGAAAAGTTGCCGGGATGGGAAAGACTGTGGTCTGATCTCGTGCAAGAGGAGATCCGGCGAAATACCAGAGATGGTTCTTCGTCAAAGGGAGCTGATGAAGAAGACTGCGCTTTGGCTGCCAAAGCAAGGAAAGGGAAGGGCAAGGAGAAGGCTTCTCAATCCGGTGCAGATGGTAAAGAGCGTGACATGTCCAAAGTGAAGTGTTTTCACTGTCACGATCATGGACATTACGCCACGAATTGCCCCAAGAAGAAGAAGAACAAGCAGGCTGCTGGATCTGCAGCTAGTGAGGCTCTTGCCTTGCAATTTGAGCTGGACTTCTCATTGATCGCATGCATGTTGTCTAGTGCATTGGGATCGGGGTGGTATATTGATAGTGGCGCTTCCTTTCACATGACGGGAGATGCAAATCTTTTCAGTGACTTGGTGGAGAAAGGTCTCCATATGCATGTTGAGTTGGGCGACGGTGGACGATACAATGCGAACGACATTGGTACCATAACCTTTCAGAGGGATTCAGGTAAACTCATTCTTTTACAAGATGTATTGCATGTACCAGGTCTAACAAAGAATCTGATCTCAGTCGTAATGTTAGAGGATAAAGGGTATGAAGTTGTCTTTAGAGAAGGAAAAGTTTTCCTTCGGCACAAGGCAACGGGACAAGTCAAGAAGGTTGGGATTCGAGCAAAGAATCTCTACAGACTTGAAGTAGATGGGATGTCTACGGAGCTTCCTATTGTTGGGAAGCAGAAGGAAGACATGCAACTGAAGCTTGAGAGGGAGCAAGTGTTGCATGCAGGCGAGAAAGACATGCAATTGGAGCTTGAGAGGGAGCGGGTTTTGCATGCAGGTGAAAGTGAACCTCGGGATGTGGAGCAGCCACAAGAGGATCATGGAGTGGAAGAGACCACTCATGCAGAGAGATTTCGTGCCAGACAGGCAGAGGGAGTGCATGCAGTTATACCACCAGGTGTGAGGTGGGGCGACATGCATGATTGATCCCAAGAGGAGATTTCTGGGTAGAATTCATGAGATGGTGTGGATCTCATGAGTTGAACCTGGCTACGAGGTGCCCACAGCGCAGCAGTAGCAGATCAGTTGGATTGATGCAGGCAGATCAAAGTGACAGTTTCGGATACTGGAGCGCGGATCAGAGTTGACAGCAAGTGCAAGAGTGCATGGGTGTAAAGAGTTCAACAGCGCAGTGGTTCCTGATGACATGTGCAGTAGCTAAGCAGAGGTCGAAGACTTTGATGATAGATGCTAGATGCATCAGACTGATTGAGTTGTTTGGAGCTTATTCAGTTTCAGAGGAGTTGCAGAGCAGATGCATGGAGTTGCATGGTGCATGCATGAGTTTGCATGGCACATGCAAAGGGTGCATGGCGAATGCATGGAGTTGCATGTCGCATGCATGGAGTTGCATGGCGCTTGTGGAGGTTGCAGGGCGAATGCATGGAGTTGCATGTCGCATGCAATGACAATCCTTTCTTGTTGAGAGGGAGTGTTGAAAATGGCAACAAGAAACAGTGAAGGAGGCCTCCTGAAACATCTTTCCTGATCCTACTTGGAAAGTGATCACCTAAACTAGGTGGGGACCACACATGTGATTTTTGTCGAAAAGTCTATTTTTAGACATATGGATCATGGACCGGGAGCTGCAGTATGCTATTCTTGGATGATTGGTCATGTTGGTAAAAATAGATGGACCTCTATTTTTAGACATTCAGGTGGTTTCTATTTTTAGACTACCGGGCTAAAAATAGAACAGTCAAATATTATTTACCCTTAATAATATTTGGACTATAAACTTCAGTTTATCCTCTTGCGGCACTTCAGTTTGACCCCCGGATGTGGGTCATGCAGCTGACATAAGGACATTCGAATTTCCTATGGGTTAGTTGAGCTATTGCATGTTAGACTTCAGTTAGACTCATGTGGCGGAGTTTTGGTGGAGTTGATTTAGGAGTTGATGGAGGAGGTGTTCCGGTTAACTAGTTTAACTAGTTATGATCAGTTTAACTTGTGATTATGATAGAGATGAGTTGGGTGAATTAATTATTAATTAATTCACTGATATTAACTCATTATTCAACTAAAGAACACATCAGTTAACTCAGTGCATGGACAGTTCAGTGAAAGACCAGTGGAAGAGGTAGATGAAAGGGTGAGATCTACAGCAGTTGTACATTAGTTGTGCATGAGATTTGCACAATCAGTGGGATGAGTATGCCAATGATTATTGCGTCGTACCAACTAAGTGGAATTGGAATTCCATTCAGCTATATTCACTTTTTGGATTGCGCAGTAGACGCAGGCAGAGCAGCAGAAGGATATGAACCCGTGACTAGTTTCAGATCTAGCTAGTTTTGTGTTCAGCATATGAGATAGTACTGAGTACTTGTGAGGAGTATTGTATTATGTATTGCTGAATGTTTCTCATCCATTATATGATACATATAGCTGGGGGTTTTCAGCTATAACATTTCCCCATAAATGCTGTGTTCTATGTGTGTGATTTGATGTTCTGTCGCTTTGTTTTTTATTCCGCATGTGACGATTAATGGTAGAAGCGATTATGTGTTATGCATGCAATTCGAATTGATGTATGATCAGGTTAATCGCAGCAAATAAACTTCCTTATTCAGCAAATTTCTACAGACTCGATGTTTAAGCCAACTTTTGACCTTGATTCTCTGTACAAGTTAACCATTGCATGCACTTAGCTATCACGACTTGACACCTTTTTACCCATGGATGGAACGTTCCTCAAAGTATCGCTTACCAGTTTCCGCCACCTTGCATTGAGCATAGGATTGTTCCAATCCTAGGAACTAGTGCATCTGATTTTTTGATACTCGTTCTATCCATTGTATCATAGCATTATTTTATTCTTTTTCAGGCTTCTTATATGAAAAAGACAAAAAAATAAAATATAACAAAAAGAGTGGGAACGGGATGTATCTTCGTTGTTTTGATGGCAGTACAGAGTCAGTTTGTCGCCCTTGAACAAAGCACATATACTTATATATATTCCCTTCATTTGGGATGGTTTTAGTTTTGACCTAGGTTCAGCCTTTACCATGTTTCACTTGTCAGTTCTCCCCCGGTTGGTTATCTCTTCCAATCATATGGAGAGTTTGTTTTGCCTCCTGCATAACAGACTTATACATTGTCACTTTTTACTGCCATGGTCATCACGAGTCGTGCTTTTGTTCAAGGGAAGTCTAACCAGAGTCGGCCATTCTGCGGTGTCTCTTGACTCATTATTCAGTCGGGCTTACCGGTCTGGTCAGTATTTTGTTCTATCACATCAGATGTTTTGGTCTTCTGCTCGTGCCGGTTTGAGAAGGTCCCCATTGACTTCTTGCCGGCGGGTTTGTCTCTTATCGACTACGACACATTGCTCTGAGAGCAAACCTAGAGCTGCACCCTGGCCCTATTTCCATCATTGATAGGTGACCTTGTGCTTAGCATTTGATCATCATTATGGGTCTTTGACTGAGTGGTTTCCCCTGTGTTCGAGGTCAGCACACATTATCACACTTGGTATTCGTGCAGTACCTTGATTTCCATTTGACCCTATTGGTGGATTTCTCGCCTCTGTGTCAGCTTTCATTATTGGTTGGTTCAGAGGGTTTCTTTCATGCGCTAGCTTCATCTTGTGCATGTCGGAAACGTACTTCGGTTTTGGTTCCATCACTCTACTTCGTCTGATTCCTTCCAAATCTTGGCCTGCGGGTTACACTCGCGCTGGATTGATGTGGGATGCCTTAATGCCTTCCTTCCAGCAGATCTTTTCCCATCGACTCTGACTCATTGCTTTGGGAATAAGGTTTAGAGTATTTTTGTCAGTACCTTAGGGTTTGCAGTCATCAGTGGCAGACTCTTCGCTATCGACAGTGGGGATTCATCATTGCCTCCTGATTGGTAGATTCTTTCAAGTGTTCGACTTCAACTCATTCATTCGTACTTGTTAGATTGTACTGGGGCACCTTGATGCTCATTTTCATTATTGGTGAGTTGTCTCGTGTTGGTTAACGGTATACATCATTGACCGGTAATCCAACGATTTCTCACATGGTCGACTTCAGCTCATTTATTCCCATTGTGTAGAATTGTGCCATAGCGATCGGTGAAGACCTCGGGTTGCATCAACATTTCTCGGTTCACTTTTGACAGACCATTCAGTTTCTGCTAGTGATGTCGTCCACCCTTATATGTTGCAGTTCAGTACAGCAGCATCCTATATGTTGGCTCCCGAGTTGCGTGATTGTATCGTTTGTTCCACCTCTTGTGATTCGGTACTTGGAGATTCAGTTACTTATATCAGACATCCATTTGCACCATCCTTGATCAGCTTTCTATATGTGATACTTGGACATTGATTCAGACTTATATTTCCGGGCCATGCTCAGATGATTCATTATGTACTTTCAGTTCAGCTATACTTGTATACATATTGGATCTATTCAAGACGACATGATGTATTTTGGATCGAGCATGGGTATGCCCGCCTCAGCATGAGTTGACTCTCTGGTTTCTTTCATTGGTTTTTGGCAGGCTGAAATCTGGTGAAGTCCTCTCTTGTCCTTGCGAAGTTCTTTCTATGTGCATAATACATTTCGGCCATCATGTACCCCTCTGACCTCATATATTAGGGGGCATCTGTTATAGCATCATTTTTCACCCTCATGTGATTCATGATTGTCTCTATGGCCTTGGGCACCCATTCCCACAGACTTGAACAAAATTCATAAAAAACAGTGTTAAAAATCCCATACGCGGTTATGCCCAGACTTTTCTCAAGGTAGATACGAGTCCATGCACTTCTTCCTGGGACATGCCATTAAAATCACAGCAACATATAAAAAATTCCTATTTTCTCGTCAAGCTGATGTTACCTGTGAGTTCAACCAATCTCCGCACGTGGCCAACTATTTCAACTATTAACCACTGGTGGAGTATAAAACCCTCATGTGCATGGCCTAAGGGAGAGAGAGAATTATTGATATTATACTCTGTTGGTATTCCCTATCCAAGTCTGATTCCCCGTGCCTCCTGCACTTTCCTAGTTCATTACAGGAAACCCTTGTTTCCTTGAGATGCTCATCTCCCTATATGTCATCTCGTATGCACTAGTTTGGAAGGAGTCTTAGCGAGGCAAGGGCGGGACGGATCCGGACGACGGTCTGCTCGAAGATCGTGGAAGGATTCAGGTGATCTCTCCACTCGTTACTTTTGTACATGCTATTTATAATACAGAAGTACCATCTTGTTCCCGAAATATACGTGTTAGTGTATGCTTATATATATGAGAAAATTGTTATTTAAGCATTCATTATGGTTTATTTAATGTTTTATATGGATTTCACTAACATTTAGAGTAGATATATGCTGTACAACCAGTTCTTCGTGTTTGTTTCTTCTTGTCTTTCAGGTTAAGAAGGAAGGACGGTTGCTCTGTGAATGGGACCCCCAGATCTCGTCTGCCGAGGGACCACGGTAACTTCCCTCGATCTACTCTATTTAGTTTTTCATGAACATGTATGGTTGTGTGAGTCCTTCTTAAGTAGCATGCCCCTGCTCTGTGGAGGTTGTAACCCAACGAACCTCTAGGGTGATTTTCCCCGAAACAATTATGTAAAGATAACCACTACATTTAACAACATAATCATTGTGAAAGGAGAATCTGCGCGGATGGATTCCTAACACTTCCCTTAGAGAATGCTATAAAAAATATTAGTAGAAAAAACATAGTATGAAAATGATCTTACAAGGAAAGCATGCCGAACATGAAACATCGTGATGGATCTCAAATTTAAAAGGCAGAAACTACTTCATTAAAATAATATTCAAGAAAAATTTGTACAGTCCAAAGCAGCAGTCTCTCTGTTGAAAAGTCGAACCCTTATTACATTGAATTTACAAGATATATATATCTATAGAACCCTCCTTAAGATTTAGAGGTCTAAATTATCCAATTACCCCAAAAGAGCAATTTGTTACATCAAAATCTAGAACTGTATACCAAGAAGAAAGACCAACCTACTGCAGAAATAACACTACAATTATAAATTCGAAACTTCCAACTCATGATATCTATGTAAAATCTAGAAGAGGTTTTTTTATATCATTTTTTTTTAGCAAAAACCTCTCTCAGTTCCTTGAAATTTGTTTCCATTTTCCCGAGATCTGCATTCCAAAAACATGTGTCAAATGGTAAAATTCTGAGATCCGAAACATAGAGCTCAAAGATGCTCTCGATTCTCCCTAACAGCTATGATAAAACTAAAAGAGTTTATTGTTGTTTAGTGTGTGCTGAGGAAAAACCTGTTTCTATTTCCGGAGATTTTTTTTCATTTTCCCGAGATATGCATTCCAAACACATGTGGAAAATAGGAAAATTCTGAGATCCGAAAAATAGGGCTCAAATATGATCTCTATTCTCCCAATATGTAGCAGATATGCCAAAACTGAAAGAGGTTATTGTTTTGTTAGCCCACTATGATAAATGACCTCTTTAATTTTTCAAAATTTCACCACCATTTTCTCAGGACTTGCCTCGGAAGTCAACTAGTCACGAAGAGAAAATTGGAAATTATTTTTTATTTTTGAAGTTTTAAAGTGGCTTTATCCCTATACATTATAGGATGTGAAACATTGAGGTTTATATACAATTTTCTACACCATCCTATTTTATGTGTAGTGCACCCCTTTTTTCTCCTTCGTGGGCTCTTCCCCTTCGAAACTTAGACCTTGATTTGGATCCCACCTTCGCTGCTTTTGTCAAATTCAGGCCTTCTGCCACGTCCATAACATTAAGCCTGCCCAATTCTCGTCAACCTCCATAAATCAATAATATTGAAACTAATTCTTCCAAACATTATAGTTCACATGATCAACCATATTTCACTGAATTTGCAGCTATAAACCATGAAAAAGGTGAGAAATTTTCACAATGTAAAATTATAAGGAAACATGCATCAGGCATAACCAAGAGTCAATCATTCATTTGATCATATCTTCTGATCTAGAAGCCAATTTCAAGAGTGTGATATATTGTTGGAAAGATATTTCCAAGCTTCTTCTGATGAACATTTTTAGGATATTATTTTCACTGAAGGTCATGTGCAAAACATCTGTGAAAACTAGACATATTAAGAGTCCAATTTGATTGCTGGTGACAGGCTGCGAAGACTGGAACTAACAAATGTGAAATGATTTTATTAAAAATTTTGAACTTGTGAATTTGTAAAATTTTAAATAATTGTAAAATAATAAATCCATAATAATATGAATTATTGTAACATAATAAAGTTTATAAAATATTGCAAATAAATTCATGTCCTTTAGAATTATCATTATTTTATTATGATCTTACATACAAAAGAAGAAATTTATACAGTATGCCATTGTTTTTAGATCAACATAATTGCAAATTATCAAGTGAAATATTGATTTTAACATTTTTTTTTTCTAGGTTGGTTTAATCTATTGATATAGAACATAATGTATAGAACAGGACCGGCCTCCGGGTTGCAAAGCTAACCAACGCCGGAGGTAGTTTGAGTCAAAAAAACAAAAATTAGACCGCCCCTGTGGGGGAAACCGGCCACATAGATGCCACCCATGATTGGGAAACCGTCATTAAGAGAGTTATATAGAAAAAATATTTTACACAAATAGCCAAAATTATCATAGTATTTTCAGTTCCTGTGTCTACACATGCAGTAAATCATTGTAAGAAAAAAAAAAAAAGAGGAAAGGGGACTTGACAACCAACTAGCTGTCCATGTGTGAGGGTAGAATTTCCTCCACAATTTGGCAGCTGTATTCATCCTTGACACCTTCATCCTTTTCCTTGGAATTTTGGGCAGTATTTTGCGAGGAGGAAGTGGAACTTGTATCCTGCTTCTATTTTTAAGAGAGCGAAGAGTTGTTACCATTGTCGTCACTGTTGGAGGTATCTGAACCAGTTTTAATAGGGAGGGCCAAAGATTTTTTGGAGTCTTGGGGAGGCCTGACAGAAATCATGGACTTCCTTTTGCGCTTGCTGGGGCCTGAGACACTGCTATCATTCTACTCCTCCTGGAACACTACCATGATGGTTGCAGTAATTCTGGGCTTGTCAATGGCACTGCAGAAATGAAAATGGGTGACATTGCCAGCCGGAGGCAGAGAGCAGGAGACAGCCTAGTTGGGAAGAGGTGGACGAGAGCCAATTCCTCTCGCACGACCACGATTACATCTCATGTGATGCCTTTGCTGCATGCTGGCAGAGTGGGAAGACAGAGAGGCCTTGTGAGAGGAAAAAGAGGTGGAAAGGGAAGGTGTATGCTTGTGTAGAGCTATGAGAGGAGACTGATTAGGCGAACCAGTAGGCGTAGATGGGAGATAGGAAGGTGTTGGGGTTCCCATGTTTTGGCCAGGTTGACAAGACCAAAAGATGAGACAACATAGAACCACTTTCAGACCTTAGGATCTAGCCCTCCTAGGTCCAGAGAGGGATCTCTCTATGATAGTCAAAGGTTTATGTCTTTGAAGCTTGGATGTTATGATTTTAGGCTAGTTATATGCACGGGTTTGTTTGTTGGTTTATGTTTGGTTGTTGGGAATCAGGAATGAAGAGTCAAATATGAAACAAGGGTGAGCAAAGAGGAAACTAGGCAAAGATAGATATCTCAGGGAACATCAAAGCCATTGGGCAATGGAGTCAAGAAAGGATTTACTTGTGTTCGATGCGCAAGCTTTCAGTTGGGCTGGTCATCTAGAGCATTTGGATCTTAAAGATGGTTGATGGAGTGGAACATTAAGGACTAAAAGTAAATGAAGGGGAAATAACCAATTCTGTCTATAGATCAGGTCAGAGGTCATCTAACTCCAGACCTGCTTGGACAAAACCGGAGATAAGACAAGGGATCTAGAAAGGCTTAATGAGATGGAAAGATCCTAGTGAGGTAGAGACAGGGTCCTAGACCTCCCAGTGTTCTCAACTCATCTAACTAAATCCTAACAAAAACATCTAAACCCAGATTTCATTAATTCATACATCAGAGAGCAGGCAATGGCATCCACTACACTGGTTAAATCAATTGAAATCAACATTCAGGTACACATATAAGCAGAAAACATTAAGGGCTGGGTGAGCAGCAACATAAGGTACCTATCAAGGGTAAATCTTATGCTAAACTTCTGATGCGAGCCAGTAGAAAATGGAATGAAATGAAATCAAACATAGAGATAAGAAAACATCACCAGCTACTTTAGATCAGGATCCAAAGAAATATGCTTGTCATATTAAAAACAACACCAATTAGGTACCGGGAGACCATGGAATATTCAACGGTGGGCGGACGAATCAGGACCGTCGATCATGGCGGAGATCAACGGCAGAAGATGACCGACGATGGACCAGGGGTGCGATGAGCGGGAGTTAAACAGCGTGCAGCTTTGATGAATGACGACCGTTGGATAGGAGAGTGGAGATCTGACGGCTGAGTGTGGTTCCGCTGCGAGACATGGACCAGACGATAACGCACGGGGGATGGGCGGTTTTTCCGCCGTACCAAAGACACACATCGATAGTTGTATGGATTCGCTTCGTGTTCGGGAAAAACCACCCCTCGCCCAAAGGCGGTGCAGAATACACCGGCTGGTTTTGCAATAGTGCGGGGCGGGGTCCACTAGAAGAGAGGATGTGGACCATCAGATTGACATGAAAACGGACGGCGATGGCGCCATACAGGAAATGAACGTAGAAACACTGGCACTGGGGATTTAATTAACACCGTCCGATCGGATGAGATCTATGGCTGAGGCTGCGCCCGAAATGGTTTGAAATCAGCGCCTTCCTACCAGTGGGTGGTTCCAGCACAAGGTCTCATGGAGGAAAGGGGCGCGGGGCTGCGGCTGAGGGGGCTAAGGCCTGATATAGTGGAATTTATCATTTTGTTTCAAGTTTAATGCATTTCCAGGCCCAGGGAAGGTAACGATAGGGGGGTGAAGTGGAAATTCGAAGGAACAAAGGGTGATGGTGGGGTTTAGATCGGATTTAGGGGGAATTTAAGGGGATAATGGAGGGATTAAAGGGAAACTTTAACAAAGGGAACAGAGATGTTGTGATGGGGAATTTTTCTGGGATATAGGGGTAACAGAGGGAGTAATAGGTCCTTTTGAGCAATGGATCAGCAGAGAGGATTTGTGTTGGGCACAGCTCATAGAGACTTCAAGGAGGATGAGTTTTCAGGGGAGAGGCATTCCTTGAAGGCTCCATATCAATCTAGCCCCCCAGCTTGCTTGTCAAGAATTTCATAGGGGGGCTAACAATTGCTCCACATGGGGATGGCTTCTTCTTGAAGGAGTCAAGAAACCAGAGATGATCTTTGGAGTAGGCCAGATGCCTGCCGCTTAGCACATCCCCTTTTTTCCTCAATCTTAGATGTCACAATATGATAGAAACGTCAGCAGAAATATTTCCCAACCAATCTACCTACCCAAACTACAGTCCTAACAATTTCCCTTTGGGTACATTTGAGCTAGCAAACCGTTTACATTTTATTTCTCAAAACAAAAACAAACCTATTCTAAATCTACCCTTATTGCTCCATGAGGCCAGGTTAAACAGTTGGCCCCATATGCTTCTCTATCTAATCTACTACCTGTTGGGATTAAACTGTCCAACAGGTTTCTTCTCTTATATTCTAAACCGGAAATTGAGAAACAACCAAGCCAAGATTGGACTGTCTGACTTGCTGGACTGCAAACTTGTAGATAACTGCAAACAAAACTATGAAGGCGAGAAATCTGCAGCTTTGAAGTATCCTTCTCTATGTGTGACTCAAATTTTGAGCATATTAGAGTCACTCTTCCTTTGATTTCAGCTCTGGTTTTGGGCATATTAGAGCTGATTCTCCTTTTCACTGCTGGTCCAGGTTTTGAGTGTATTAGGACCAGCTATTCTGTTCCCTTTGGTTCAGATTTTGACCATGTTTGAGCCATTATTTTTTCATTTCAGAGGTTCATTTTTTGAGTATGCTTGAACCTCTACCCTTTCTATTTTTGGAGACATCTTCTCTATTTTCTTGAAAGTAAAACTGCAATGGTATGTACAATGGAAATGGAACTGGAAATGAAAAATTAGCAGAAATAATGTTTGATCATCCTGCCATTGACAGGACCCCCAAACAGCTCTGTACCATCAAGTTCTTGTAGGAAAAAAGCATTAGGACCCACAGTGGCCTGGATGACAAATGGACCTTGCCACAAGCTGTCAAATTTTCCATGTTTGCCTTTGTCCTCTCTTCTTGAATCCCATCTCAGAACCTTGTCACCAATTCTGAAATCTAAAGCTTTGGTTCTTTTGTCGAACTGCCTCTTCATGTTTTGCTGAACTTTCAATGCTTTGTTGTAGACCTGATCCCGTGTCTGTTGAATATGTATTGTTTCATTTATTCTCCTTATCATGTTGTCTTCCTCTGATTGGATCTCCTGGACAAGTTTGATCACTGGAACTCCAAGACTAGTAGGAAAAACTGCTTCAGTCCCATAACCCCGCTGGAAGGGTGACATGCCAATAGATTTCTTTGTAGTGAGCCTGTCTGCCCACAAGGCATGTATCAACTTCTTATGCCATGACCTTTTGTTCTCTTCCAGCAGCTTCTTAATGATTGTAACCAGGCTTTTGTTAGATGATTCAGCCAAGCCATTACCTTGAGGGTAATAGGCAGTTGAATGTCCAAGTGCTATTTCGTACCTGTGACAGAAATCAACCATTCTTTTGGATCCGAAAGCAGCAGCATTGTCAGTGATTATTTTCCTTGGACAGCCAAACCGGGATAGGATGAAGTCTTCTAGGAACCTAATAATGACAGAATCGGTGGCATTCCTAGTGGGTATGGTTTCTATCCATTTGGTGAAGTAATCTGTGGCAGTCAGGATCCATTTGTGTTGCCCAGAAGAAGAAGGGTGAATTTACCCAATAAAGTCTAGGCCCCATTGCACGAAGGGACCTTCAACGGTGATGGGTTGTAGGGGAAGGGGGAGGAGTTTTCTTTTGCCTTCAAAGATCTGGCATTTGTGGCAAGTGGTTATCATTTTATGGACATCGTTGAACAGTGTAGGCCAATAATAACCAGCCCTGAGTATTTTATTTGCAGTGGCTTTCCAACTCAGGTGGCCTCCACACTCCCCGGCATGAAACTCCTGTTTGACATTTTCAGCTTCAGTTTCAGACAGACACTTCAGCAATAGGGCATTTGGGTTTTTCCAGTATAGATTCTCATTTAAAATGCAGTAATTTCTAGCTTTGAGTTTTATCAATCTGGCCTTGGTCTTGGATAGTTCTGGAGGGGCATTGAGGTGATTGAGCACGTACAGGATATCAGTATACCAAGGAGAGTTTTGAAACTCCTCCTCAACGGTTGGACGGGGCAATCCTTCCTGCTCATCCAAGGTATTTATCATATTAATGTCAAGGGCCTGCAAGTTTGATTCAGCCATTAACTGGGCCAGGCCTTGACCTTTGATCAGCTTAGTGGGTTTTATTTCAAGATCGTATTCTAAAATTGTAGCAATCCATTTTCCCCTTTTCCCATCGGGGTCCTGGGACAAGATATCTTTGACCACTATATTTGGCATGAAAGCAATGGTGTGAGAATGCAGAATGTACACCCTAAAGTCCTTTAAGGCCTTAATCAGGGCATAGGCCTGCTTTTCCATGATGTTGTACTTTAAGGATGCATCTCTTAAGGCTTTACTGAAGAAAGCTATAGGTTTTTCATTACCTTCTGAATTTTTTTGCAGCAAAACTGCAGCTATTGTGTGTTGGGAAGAAAATGAAAAGATCAGAAAATATTTCGAGAAGTCAGGGCTGATAAGGACAGGGGCCTGAGTGAGTGCAAGTTTTACTGACTCAAAAGATTTCTTGGCTTCAACAGTCCACTTAATTCCTGCACCTTTCTTTAGCATTTCAGTCATTTTTCTAAGGTGCTCAGCAAGGTTGGGAATGAACCTCCTAAGGAATTTGATCTTCCCAATGAAGGACTGTAACTCCCTGATGTTTCTTGGGTGTGTGATTTGGATTATTCCCTCAACCCTCTGTGGGTCTATCCTGATCCCTTTCTCAGATATGATGTGACCAAGAAGTTTACCTTCTTGCAACCCAAAAACAGTTTTCTTAGGGTTCAGGGATAGACCATACCTTCTACATTTTTCGAAAACTTTCCTCAGATGTTTTAAGTGTTCTTCTTCAGTTTTAGAGAAGACAGTCAAGTCATCCAGGTAAATAACTATGAAGTGTCCTATATCCTCTGAGAAAGCTATGTCCATCGCTCTCTGGAAGGTGGCGCCAACATTCATCAATCCAAAGGGCATTTTCACATACATGAAGGTGCCCCATGGAGTGGTAAATGTTGTTTTGAGTTGATGTTCTGGGAGTACCAATATCTGGTTATATCCTAAAAAATCGTCAAGCAGGGAGATTCTTTTAGAGCCCACCACCTTTTGCAAGATGTGTTCCATTCTAGGCAAGGGGTAGTTGTCTTTCAGGGAGGCTATGTTGAGGTTTCTAAAGTCTATGCATAACCTGATCTCCCCTGTTTTCTTCCTCACCGCCACTAGGTTTGACACCCAATCAGAAAACCTCACAGGAACTATTATGCCTACATCGTACATCTTCTTAATCTCTTTCTCGACTGCAGGTAATTATTTTGGGTTGATCCTACAGAGTTTCTGTCTGAAAGGCTTCTGATTTTCCTTCAAGGGTATCTTGTGCTGAATGATGTTGGTGTCATATGCCTTTAAGTCTTCATAGCTCCATGCAAACACGTCTATGAATTCCTTGAACAGGTCAATGTATTTTTTCTTCATGTTAGCAGGTATAGACTTAGCCAGTTTGATCCTTTTGGGTTTGTCTTCAGTACCTATGTTGCATTCTTCCACATCACAATCAGCATGTTCTATTGTGGGCTTTTTTGCTACGTCATCAAAGTCAAAAAGGTCCTCTAGGGGTGCCAGACCTCTGGGTATGTTCTTATCTTTGACCTGCAGCACCTCTACCTCTTCGGTATCTGTGTTTTCACAAGTTTTGGTTGGATTTCCATTTTTCTTAGAAAAAGAATTTATTTCTATGTTACAGGGTGTTTCTTGTTCATCTAGGGGATCCTCGCTTGGGCAGCTGTCATCAGAAATCGAGTCTAAATCAGAAAATTCAAACTCACTCCTGCCCACCAGGAAATCTTCGATCTGTTTGTCTCCTTCAAAGACCTGCCAATATTTATCATTGTCTGGCACTGCAGGCCTGAATTTGGTCTGAATGACGATCTGTTGGTCAACTGGGGTCTTAGGATATGAGCTAGCTAGACAAGCTAGTCCATTTGCAATTGCATTTTGACTCCTAGGAACAAACGCTAATTCATATTCAACAAACGTTTTCAGCAAATCCAGAGTGTCATTCCTGTATGCCCTAAGCCTGGGGTGTTTTGGTGAATACTCACCACTCACCCGTTTGATAACTAACTCAGAGTCTCCTCTCACAACTATCCTATGGGCTCCTAATTTCTTCAATAAATTCAGACCCAGGATGAGAGCTTCATATTCTGCAATGTTATTTGTGCATCTGAAGCGCAGATTGACAGCGTGGCTCTCTGCATGATCGTTTTCTGTGTTACGTAGCCACACCCCTGCTCCAGCATTGTTTCTAGTACAGGACCCATCAAAATTCATTTCCCATAGGGGTTCGCCATTATGTCGCGCTAGAGGATCTGTACTAGGTTGTGGGTTGTCTTGTTCTTCTCGTGGTGTATCAATTTGAAGGGTGTGACTAATAAGCTGACCGCATTGGATCTCTGGCTCATTCTGAGTTAGGCTCCCACCGCATATTCTACGGGTTTCACTATTGTTTTCTTCTTCAATTTCTTCCAAGGTAGCCATTATGTTTAGGTCTGTGCTTTCAGCCTCCACGTTTGCACTTATGTTTCTGGATACTGACTCCTCCATGGATTGGTCGTTATAAAGAATGAAAGAATCCAGGTCTGTGTGCACAGAGTACAGTGGTGAATTCTCAGGCTTCTCGGGGCTACTGACTAAGAGTTTCATCTGAGACTCTCTATCCAGTCTTCTAAGTTGGCCAAATATAGGGACAGTGGCATAAGAGCCGTCCATCTGCATTGTTCCTTGCAGTTTGGCTCCCCATGATCTGGATAGTAACATGCCATACTTAGGTGGCACATCTGCCACCACCACATCCATGACCATACATTTGGCAGGAATCTGGGTCAAACTGACACATAAGTCTTTGATTAGGCCTAGGCATTTTACTCTGCTAGAGTCAAATGAGTATAAGTCTTTGTAGGGTCTGGTGATTTCTAGGCCTAGCCTTTCCATCACTATCTTAGGCATTAGATTGTGGGATGCACCAGAGTCATGCATGGCATTATGAAGGATCTTGTCATGAATGTTGAGACTGACAAAGAAAGGTGGAACTACCCCTTCCTGAAACTTTCCCTCAATTTTTGTACCAAATATTAGGGATGGTTGATCATCATTCAGGTTCACAGAATCATTTATTTCTCCCAGATTCAATGCTTTCAAAATTTGGCCTTTATATAAATCCTGAGCGGCCAGCTCAGATAATGGTACAGAGATTTTTATTTTTGTAATCTCACTCTCTAGATTGAAAGTGGACTGGACCTTTGTAATGCTCAATTCTGTTTTATTTGCCACTGCTTTAGTGGCTGAATCCGTTTGTGATTTCTCACTACGTACAGGGTTAGGAATCGTTTTATCAGGAGCACTGGCTGCAGTGCTAGTGCTGCTAGCTGGTTGGATTTGTTTTTCGGTGTCTTGGTCATCTTTTTCTTTGTGTTTACCAGCACTTTCAGCTGTTGTTTTGTTATCTGCAGAAGATGCTTTAGAGGATTTATCAGGTCTTTTCCTGATGGTTACCTCAGGAGTTTTGGCATTGGAAGTATCTTGGCTTTTCTTGCTCCTAAGCTCATATTGTTCCCTGACCTGTAACATGGCATTTTCAAATCCTAATCTGTAATCCTCAGTTTTCAACCATTCCTCATCTGAATAAGAGGGTGAGGGTTGGTCTTCCCCTGAATCATAGTTAAGGACTGAGTCCTCCATTTCAAACATGTTAATTGCATCCCATCCAGACTCTTCTATAATTCCCTCATCCTCATCTAAAAATTTTTGGAATGGGGGAATAACTTGTTGATCTGATTCTTTCTATTTGTTGGGGACGTTGTTGTTCCTTCTAAAGTTTTGGTTCTGATTCTGGTTCTGGTTTATGTTCTGATTTCTAACTGTGACAACCATTTTTTCCATCATCTGTTGTAGTCTCTCCACGTTTTTAGATAATTTGTCATAGTTTGGATCATATGTGGAAGCTACATTTTCATCCCTATAGGTTACCCTCCTCTCAGACCTCAGTCTTGCTCTTTTCTCAATCAAATTGGCTTCTATGTTTACAGCCCCTTTCTACATGTCTTCCAATGTGGTGTATTATTTGTCCCTAAGCTCATAGGCCATGTCAGCATCAAACCCATCAGGGTATTTTGCTAAGGCCATACCTTGTGGAGGTTTCATATGTGGAGGGAGAGCATTGTAAATGCTATTAAATCTTGTTGTGTAATCATGGACACTCTCTCCTACATTTCTTTTCAGGCTCATGTATTCGGCTAGGAGTTGGCGAGGGTTTGCCCTGGTCTCCCATTTGTTTATGAAGGTCTGATATAATGCAGGGAGATCTGGGATACTGCGAGGAGGTAAGCCCTTAAACCATTTATTTACATCACCTCCTAGGCTTTGGGCAAAGATTCTCATTTTGATCGACTCATCGTCAATCTCCATGTAATCAAAGGCATCCTCCATTTTATCTACATTTTGTTGAGCTGTTACGGACTCTTTTGCAATAAAGTGTGGGATTTTTTACTGATAATCATTGGGTAAGGGTAGCATAGGCTGAGGCAAAACTAAAGGTGCATACCAAGCTGCCATGATAATGTTCTGATGGGGTAAAGGGTTAGCCTGAGCAGCTGGTATTTGGATGACAGGGATATTCGGACCAGTAGAAGTCTGTTGAGCAGATCTAGGGTGAGAGAGCCCCAAGTTTTGAAGGAAGTGCAAATCAGGTGGTGTAGATGGAGGGGTTTCTCTGTTCCTAGTGTTTTAACCACTGTTAGATGGTGTGCTATGAGGCTCAAGGCCTTGCTGGTCTAGGTGATTGACTGACCTGGTTCTTGATAAACTGTTAGGTAGGTCTAGGTCAGGAAGAGAAGGTGCTAGAGCTGTTAGGTTTTCTGGTGAAGAATTTGCTTTAAGAATGCGTCTGGAAATAGCTGGTATGTCAGGTGTAGGGGCTCCTTTGAGGATACTCTCCACATTGTCAACTATTTCAGGTGGGTCAGGGTTGGGATAAGCTCTCGTGTGAATGGTTCTAAAAGCCAGAATGTTATACTTCTACCTAAGCAGCTTAACCCTTCTTGTTACTTCTTTTGTGGTTAATGTTGTTTCAAAGGTTGGTCTCCCAATGGAGTCTAATGTGAAATCGAGACAATCAGCAGGCCTACTGATCACTAGTGGAGTATTTCATTTAGGAATGATGGAGTCACCAAGTGGAGGGTTTTAGGATGTATCTAAAGGGTCACACTGTCCACCACAGTGCTCAGGCACTGTCACCTTTCAGGAATCTCCTCATGACAGTAAAATCCAACCAGAGATTGACTGGGAGGGCATTTACCAGATATGTCACCTCCGAAGAGTGTGAGATCCGGAGGCTACCTGGCCCTTTCCAGACTCGGTCTAAGAGTAAGGTGGATATTCAACAATGGAGGTCGATTCAAGAAAGGAGTGGCTCACTGTCAACCTAACCGGAGTTCTTAGTTTCTGAGTCTCTAAGAATGTTTAAGGTGAAATGCACTCAATTCCCCAGCAGAGTCGCCATTATGTTGGGGTTCCCATGTTTTGGCCAGGTTGACAAGAACAAAAGATGAGACAACATAGAACCACTTTCAGACCTTAGGATCTAGCCCTCCTAGGTCCAGAGAGGGATCTCTCTATGATAGTCAAATGTTTATGTCTTTGAAGCTTGGATGTTATGATTTTAGGCTAGTTATATGCATGGGTTTGTTTGTTGGTTTATGTTTGGTTGTTGGGAATCAGGAATGAAGGGTCCAATATGAAACAAGGGTGAGCAAAGATGAAACTAGGCAAAGATAGATATCTCAGGGAACATCAAATCCATTGGGCAATGGAGTCAAGAAAGGATTTACTTGTGTTCGATGTGCAAGCTTTCAGTTGGGTTGGTCATCTAGAGCATTTGGATCTTAAAGATGGTTGATGGAGTGGAACATGAAGGACTGAAAGTAAATGAAGGGGAAATAACCAATTCTGTCTATAGATCAGGTCAGAGGTCATCTAACTCCAGACCTACTTGGAAAAAACTAGAGATAAGACAAGGGATCTTAGAAAGGCTTAATGAGATGGAAAGATCCTAGTGAGGAAGAGACAAGGTCCTAGACCTCCCAGTGTTCTCAACTCATCTAACTAAATCCTAACAAAAACATCTAAACCCAGATTTCATTAATTCATACATCAGAGAGCAGGCAATGGCATCCACTACACTGGTTAAATCAATTGAAATCAACATTCAGGTACACATATAAGCAGAAAACATTAAGGGCTGGGAGAGCAACAACATAAGGTACCTATCAAGGGTAAATCTTATGCTAAACTTCTGATGCGAGCTAGTAGAAAATGGAATGAAATGAAATCAAACACAGAGATAAGAAAACATCACCAGCTGCTTTAGATCAAGATCCAAAGAAATATGCTTGTCATATTAAAAACAACACCAATCAGGTACATCATAGCCCATAGCTTGAACATTCAGTATGAATACATCAAATCTCAGCCTATCTTACAATATTACACAGAGAACTTGTCTAAAGAGGAAAATGCTTGTGTTTCACTGATATCTCATCAACAACCACAACAACATTTTCTCCTATGCTTTATAGCAGAAGATGAACCTAAGATTGACTGAGGGAATAGGTGAACATTGAAAGCGTCATTAAACACAAAGCAAAGAGATAGGGCCGAGGCCCATTCTGTTTGAATACTGAGTATTTAATGTCTGTCACCTCTATATGTAGGGATGATCTTCTTCAGATTTACCTTTGATCTATATATGACTTTGATGCACTCTGGTGGCCATACTTTGTTGTACTTGTGGGGAATAAACAAATGGTGCACAACTGCTGAGAGGTCTGCTTCATAAATGTCTGACTGTTTTTGAACTGTAGTTAGGGTGGAAATTCTTTCAGGGACATTCTGCATAATAAGAGCGGTATGGGTACCCGGTACATGATGGAGAAAAGCCTTCTACTGATAAATAAACCCAGATGGTACCTACTACTGTGCTCAGGATCCTTTGGATCAATCCTCGGGGTCTTTAAACTGCTGCTTCGCCTTCTAAACCTCTGATTAAAGGCTCAAGATCGTCATTAGCTCGCCTTAATCTTCCCTTTACTCTGTACTGAAACACTCTGCCGCTCCATTTTGCTTCTGATAGGGTAGCTCGGGTTTTAATGGCGTTGGAAGGTTTCCAGTGTTTGAAATCTGCCTTTTCCTTAATGCGAATTCTGCTAGCCGCTTTCTTTGACTATCCCACGGCAGTACCAGCTCTCGGATTTAATCCTGTCCGCACAGCTTGCCATGTAGAATCATGGCGGTCTTCTACCTTTAGAGACCCTGCAAAACAAAAAACCTGTGAGGGAAACCATGGATGTGAATGATGGAGGTGGCGAGGATGCAACGTGGATGCAGAGAATAGCAATACAGATGAAGAACTGGGGCAAACTCGTGAAAAACGGTGACATATTTCTCTGCCAGAGGTTTGGCGGAACACATAGCAACTACATGAAAAACAAATGACAACGTTAAACAATACGAAAAGAACCAACTATACGTCAAGGACAGGGAGGGAGTACGGAGGGTGCACGTGGAGCTGACGTGGCGGGACCGGGAGACCGTGGAATATTCAATGGCAGGCGGACAAATCAGGACCGTCGATCGTGGCGGAGATCAACGGCAAAAGATGACCGACGGTGGACCAGGGGTGCGACGAGCGGGAGTTAAACAACGTGCAGCTTTGACGAATGACGACCGTTGGATAGGCGAGTGGAGATCTAACGGCTGAGTGTGATTCCGCTGCGAGACATGGACCGGACGATAACGCGCGGGGGATGGGCGGTTTTTCCGCCATACCAAAGACACGCGTCGATAGTTGTATGGATTCGCTCCGTGTTCGAGAAAAATCGCCCCTCGCCCAAAGGCGGTGCGGAATACACCGGTTGTTTTTGCAATAGTGCGGGGCAGGGTCCACCGGAAGAGAGGACGTGGACTGTCAGATTGACATGAAAAAGGATGGTGATGGTGCCATACAGGAAATGAACAGAGAAACACCGGCGCTGGGGATTTAATTAACATCGTCCGATCGGATGATATCTACGGCTGAGGTTGCGCCCGAAATGGTTTGAAATAAGCGCCTTCCTGCCAGCGGGTGGTTCCAGCGCAAGGTCTCATGGAGGAAAGGGGTGCGGGGCTGCGGCTGAGGGGGCTAAGGCCTGATATAGTGGAATTTATCATTTTGTTTCAATTTTAATGCATTTCCAAGCCCAGGGAAGGTAACGATAGGGGGGTGAAGTGGAAATTCGAAGGAACAAAGGGTGATGGTGGGGTTTAGATCGGATTTAGGGGGAATTTAAGGGGATAATGGAGGGATTAAAGGGAAACTTTAACAAAGGGAACACAGATGTTGTGATGGGGAATTTTGCCGGGATATAGGGGTAACAGAGGGAGTAATATGTCCTTTTGAGCAATGGATCAGCAGAGAGGATTTGTGTTGGGCACAGCTCATAGAGACTTCAAGGAGGATGAGTTTTCAGGGGAGAGGCATTCCTTGAAGGCTCCATATCAATCTAGCCCCCCATCTTGCTTGTCAAGAATTTCATAGGGGGGCTAACAGAAGGCAGAGGAGAGCGAGGGGAATTACAAGGTGAGCACAGGCGCGGTGTGGAATTAGAGGGAATATGGAGGCGGAAGTGAGCGCATGGAGCAGAGACTGGCAGGGCCACGGGAGGGTTGAACACAGAGAAGAAAATTGAAGGCATAGTTGCAAAGAAGGAGCTCGGGAGGGCAAACGAAGAAGTGAAGAAATAGGACGGACGCGTCTCCATTGAAAGTATAGAGCAAGTTGTAGCGGGTTGATGGCGGGACATGCGAGCAGTTAATGCCCGACGTCAAAAACCAAGGGCCTTTAAGGCCTTGGTTCCATTCTCTGAGGTGGGCAGGTGGCTCGGCATATGTCACCACAAGGGCCAGCCACTGTATTGCCTTCTTTAAACAACCGCATATAAGATATTGATTTTAACATTAACACAATGCAAATTACAAATTAATTCAAAATACATATTATAATGTTTCAAAAAACCCATCTTTAAAAGTATAAATATTGTTTAAATAACACATGTACCATATCACTCTCGGTTCTCATGATCACCCTCATTATCTTCCAGCTCGCATGGCATGACAATGCTATTGTTCTCAAAATTTTGTTTTGATATAAGGTCATGTCTCAATACAAACCAGCAATCCCTATCCAACACATCTGGGTAAAAAAACACTTGGTAGCAGTGTTTGGAGAAAACATAGGGCTCATTAGCTTCATCCTACATATTTCTAGAGTTGATACATATCAGCCTACTATTGCGATCTTCCTTTACATTATTCCGATCAAAGGTGTCCCACCACTTGCACCTAAAAATAACACATTGGAAAGAATAGAAATCCACTTCAATGATTTCTTCTATCTTTCTGATGTAACCTAATGTACCTCGTACTAGGTTTTGATCACGGTGGCTAGATCGACTAGATTGATCAAACTTGACTTCCACTCCACATTCTTGTGTGATGTTTCCAACATCAGAATTTTCTATGATAAAATGGTGTCCATATGCCCACATAAATGGGAACAAATGCACCTATTATAAAAAAGTTAAAAAAATCATAGTGTCATGTGTCTTATAATAACCCAACAGTTAAAATATGAAACATAGATGTCTTATAAGTTTCAAATTTACATACAAATTAAATATATTATTACCTAGTTTCTGCACCCAATCCATACATTTAGCGCATCCTCTTTAGCACGTGGGTAATGACCGGTTGTACCGTATTTCTCTCTGACTTGGTCAGCAACCCAACTATTGGGGGATATTTTTGGCATATTTTCTTTTAAATGATCGGGATAAGGCACACTTCTACCATTCAACCATCTAAATTCTTTCCTGTCACTTTCCCATTTCATCCTCTTTTGTTCGTACAATGCAACCCATGGTTTTGTCGCTTCAGAATTGTAAAGAACGAATTTATTGATTTCTTCAATTTCTGCATTCGCTGATGAAATCAAACTAAAATTTTATATTACTTAGAGATAAAAATATGCATTATATCGAAGTTCAACATGAATATTTATTGTGTAAATTTGAAAAACTATAAGTCGCTTACTCTTTATCAAGCACTTTTTTCCACTCATTTGGAGAAACTCCCCTTTTCTTTTGTCTTAATCCATTTCATCGTCCCAAATCACTGAACCTGGTCTGTTATCGATCTGCTTGATGTACTCACTAGCATAATAGAAAGACTCATACGATATGTACCCCTCTGCCATAGACCCCTTCGGTTTTGCCCTTTGTCGAACAAAACCTTTCAATTTCTTCATGTACCTCTCTAAGAAGAACATCCAACAACAAGAAACTACCCCAACTAATTCAACCTCATCTACTAGGTGGATTAGAAGATGAACCTATAAGTCCATGAAATTTTTCGGCAGTTCCTTCTCAAACATACAAACAATCTCAACTATCTCTTGACGCCACAGTGGAATGCTAGTGTTACATAGTAATTTGTCACCATCCTTGTACTCTGCATTCCTTGATCCTAGAGGACCCATACAGTGACCCTTGTGTACTTTCCAAGCATGGAATAAATACCCTTGAACCACATTTTGTCTGCCAAATCATCTCCCTTTACAAATTTTCTGAAAGTTCCTCGTAAAAACATGGTTTTCAAGGTCGACGCTTTCACTCAGTGTCTGACCTGTGCCGATAGAAAAATTTTCACTGAGACCCACGCCGATCGACACTCTGTCTTAATGTTGGACCCACGCCAATCTTGTTTTGGAAATTTTTTTCAAATAGAAAGGAAGCTTCCGTGACTAGAAGCTTCGCAAGGTAGCGAGCTGGAAGTTTGTTGTGAGGATATGGCTGAGGAATTCCCCTTTGGGCTTCTTGTTCCCAAGAAATAGAAACTACTCCAAAGGATAAGCTCTTTCCCCATTATTTGAGGGCCCATAACCTCCTCCTCCATTGTTATATAAGGAGACCTCCTTAAACTCTACAGCCTTAGTTAGCAATCATAGCTTCGGGAGAATAGTGTAGAGTGTGATTGTTTGTGTGTTGAGAACATAGTGAAATCTTGGACCTTTGTTCATGAGGTTGTGGCAAACGTGCTTGGATACAGACCTGCCGAAGGAGAGCCTCAACATCAAGGCTTGGTTGTAAACTCCCCTTGTCTTTATCATAATAAAATGCATATGATGTTTATACTCCACTCTTGTTTACATTTATAATGATATTTCTATCATTTCTTGATCAGTAAGATAGGTTGTAATTGTTTTATGTTTGTCATGGTTTTACGCTTGTCGTGGTGTCTTGACTGTCTGTACAGGTAATCGAACATTGGTAGCAGCGTGTATCGAGCTTGAGAAGAGCGATGGATAAAGAAGCTTCGACGAAGGATGATAACATAGCATCAGAACAAGGTAGGTCATCTTCCTTGCTCTGAATTTCATTTACAATCTAGGAAGGTAGATTTGTATGTTCCCGTAGTTGCTAGACCCACCCTAGGGCTAGAGGGATCGCCTCTATCCGCAGAGGGGATTTACCTGGACAACAAATTGGCAACTCCACTAGAGAGTTTCCTTTGAGTTTGTCACTCTTTGAGGTCTTAGTCATTCGACGGATTTAGTCGAATGACCATCTCCTTGTTTGTTCCTATGTTTTTCATCAATTACGATCTTTTAGTTTTTACTTGAAGTGGTGAGTCTAGTATTGGTTGGGAGGAATTCTTTGTTTTTTCTTGTTCATGCATTGGCACTTTTATTTTTCTGACAGTCGCGTCGATTGGCGCTAGTTGTCAGTTAGCAACCCATGCCAATTGGCCATTGGTGCTAGTGAAATCTTGGACATACTTTGCTTTCTGAAAAAAAAAATTCACATATTTTGTAAAAAAAAAAAAAAAAAACAAAAAATTTAGAAAATCAAAAAGAGGGTAAAGTCCTAAAAGAAAAATCAAAGGACTTAGAAAAAATAATATACCCCAAATAAAAAGAAGTAAAACATGAAAGTGTGCAAGTCCAAATGCCACTACTTTTTTTTTTTACTGATGATTATGGCATAGTGTTAATAAATGCCATAATCCATGATGAGTTGAATTGCTTAACCTTGACTTGTCATGTTTCAATTTTATTGTTGTAGAATAGTGAATAAAGATTAGTGAGACAGTTTAATCCTGACTAATTACTAGATAGGTAGAGAATAAAGAGGAGCTCATTAGTTTAGTCTGAGCCCTCGGATGATATAAAGTAGATTTATATAGTTTTTATTGCTTTCAAAAAAATAAAATGTTCAAGGTTGCTAGTTCAAATGCACTTGCAAAATGCAAGAAAAAATGTTATATTGAAAGTTGGGTAGGTAGAAAGAAGTGGGAGAATCATGCAAATACTTTTCATCGTGCAAAAATCACTAATTTCCCCTCCCCTATAGTTATTTTACATTCTATACTTTCAGTGAAAGAGGCTCGGAGCATTTCTCTGACTTCTGTTGGGACCGGACCCAAGGCTCAATGACTGATAAGTTAAAAGTGTTGAATTCCTATGTTAATCCCTAATTATCATCATTTAACCCTACATTCATCCATTTTAACTTCAAGTTCATAAGTAAAGACCTTTTTACTTAATGAAAAAGAAAATCCCCTTTGATTAATTCCCTTCATTCATAAAAACATAAAAACCCTCCAAAAATATTATATTCTAAGTGAAAGTGGTCAAGTTATAAATGATAAAGCTTTGCTTTTTTACATCATCACTTCACTTAGTCATATGAATATATTTTGGTGTTTTCATTATCCTATATCATATTAATTTCTAACTTATTTATTAATTCCTTATAAAACACCTTATCCGATTATTATAGCTCCTTTTATTTAATTATTCCCAAAAACCCACTAATATAAGCTTTTTTCCAAAGTTAATTACCCACATGTTTTAAATTAAAACCCCAATTACACCCTCTTTGGCATAAAACTAACCATACATAAATATCCCGCCCTCTATAGTGATAGACATTTTCATAGTCTATAACTATATAATAAAAATAAAAAATATAAAAGGACTTTAGGCATGTTTTATATGTGTCTAAACGAAAAATATTGCCCCTACCTTCCCCGAATGAATAAAACCTCACTTTTTATATCATAAATAACCCAATGTTTTGTTGAAATAAGCTAAGGTTTATTTTAATAAAATTGAAACCTCCGCTTCCCATTCATTAAAAACCTTATATATAAGTTTTAAAACCTTACGTATAAACCCTGCCTCACGCGCATGTTACCATATATACAAACCTTTGGCATAGATATTACTGCTTATATTTACCCTTTGAAAACCATATAAACCTTGCCTATATATGATTAAAACCTTTACCCATTGATATATTATGAAAGGTTTAAAACATATATTAATTTTTCACGCATATAAAGCCACCTGGCCCCACATCCTTTTGACCGCAGCTTCCCATCTCATCTCAACCATTCACTTTCACTCTTCAGATCTGATGGCTGACGCTCATTTTCACGTCCACAAACTAATCGACCATCAAACACCCAAACAAGCATGAAGTGGGCGGTTTCTTTGTTACAACCTCCTATGGCATGTCGTATTCTGATACAATCGTGTTCTTTTTGGGAAAAACCTTTTACCACCCAAACTGAACGCGAAACCCACTTATGGTTTCCACATTTGCAAAATAAAAAACCGCTCCTGCCAGTAATTCAATCTGCATTTATGACAGTTTTAAGATTAATAACAAAAGTTAAAAGCTTTTCTATAATGTTTATTAATGTTATTGTGTGTGTTCCCGACTATTAAAAAACCCGCCCGACTGTGCAAAGAACCCATATGCTCAAAATTGTCGAATTATATCCATTGAAAGACCTAATTTCAACAAATAACCTTTGTTTGAAGACCAATTGAAGCCATTTGTCTGCATCACCAATCTGTAGGAATCGTCAAAGTTGCAGAAACCCTTCTCAGAAGTTTCAAGATACTTGCAAAACAGGTATTTTCCAAAAATTTAACCTGCAAATTCACAATTTAAACCTTCAGTCGAACCAATTAAGATACAGAGAGTGAAACTTCCCATCTGTTTTATTCTAAACCTTGGAATAAGAGGGCAAACCCTCACAAATTTTTCCCAGAAATTTCCATTTGCCTAAAACCTCATTTTGAAGCTAAAATTCTCAGTCCAAACCCTTTGAAGACAAATTCCATAGCTAAGAAAGGTTTTTAAACCCATTGAAAACCTTAAAACCCCTTTGTACAGTCCTAAACCTTCAAAAAACCTATGTTTTATGTCTCAAGTTCATTCCTTGTGTCCTAAAAATCCTAATTAAGTAATAAATTGCCCATTGCTATCATTATTACCCATAAAGTTGCTCAATTACCCTCTGTTGAAGAAAAACCAACTATAGCAAACAGTCTAATCTTTCTGTAGTTACCTCAAAATGACAAAAAATCAAATTACACCCAAGGCTAGAGGATCCAATCCTGGTAAGTCTGGAGGATCCAAACCTCCTAGGTCTGAAGCATTAAAAACCCCAAAGTCTACTCCTACTATCACTGTTGAGACTAGTGTGACTGTTAATCCTCTTCAACCTCCAGTGCCCAATGAAAAAGTTATCCCTTTGGTTGATGTAGATTACAAAATTGTAGACCCTCTAGTAGAATTCAATCTATTAGAAGTACACAATTGGTGTTATGAGAAGTTTTTAGACAAAGAAGAAATGCCTCTCTAGGATACAAACTTACCTAAATATATAGTCTGAGTAACACATCCTAGGCAAGACTTGATAAGACTGTGCCAGAAGTATTATGTCCCAGATCAAAGATCCATTTTGAATAATGACAGGGAAATCCTTTTTTCTATCACTGCAGAGTCAATCAATGAAATTTTGCAGTTACAATTTGACCCTAGGGCAGTCCCATTATCCATAGAAGCATTGACTCAATTATATTTAGGATTAGATTTCCCTAAAAAATTCATGATTTTTCAGAACTTCATACCTAGTCATGTGGACATCCCAAAATTGAATCCTCCTTATTCCACTTCCAAGTTTCCAGAGGGTTATAGGCATGTTATTTCAATGTTATCCTTCATCTTAGGATACTTCACTGATGAGTCCATCCTTGGATTTTTTTCTACATTGTCTCATGGTCAGCCTCCTGCTGTGATTTTTGATTTTACCAAGTTTATTGCTGATTCCATACACCATCAATTGAAAAAATTACCCATTGAAGGGGTATTTAGGTATTCCTCCTATTTATTCCATCTGTTCTTATTCTCACAAGCAGATCACTTTCCAATAACATAGCAGAAAATGAATGTAGAGGGCCAACCTCTATCAGTTATATTTTAGACATCATTGTTGAGAAAAGAAGGGAATGAATACAGTTATGAAGATTTCACAGATTTTTTTATCAGGCCAGCCATGAGTTTGCTACAAAAATCAAAACAACCTAGAGTAAATGAAGAGATGAAAAGAATATTACAATTGTCAGAAGAATGTAAAATGGGAGATTGGTACTTATATGAGAAGCACAGTCAATTAAGAATATTTGGATCCAATTTGCTTCCATGTAAGTTACCTAAATTTTTGACTATCAAAGTCTTTGCTCTTGAATATTTGAGACAAGTGTTGAATGTTGATGCTATTCATTTCATGACCTCTAAAAAGAAGACACAATTTAAACTAAAAAATAAAATTGGTTCATTCATAGTAAATAACAGGGATGCTGAGAAAGAGATAGAAAAGAGATTATCAGAACTGAAATTTCAAGTGAGTTTCCTTTGGAATTATGATCCCCAAGGTATTTTGAACAATATAAGGATTAAAAATAAGCTACCTCCATTTATACATGAGCCAAAGCCTGATGTTGAAAATTTTTCCAATCAAACAGAATGGGCAGAAAAGTCATTGGTAGATGTAACTATAAATACACAACCAGCAGGAAAAAAGGATACCACACTTGCTGTGGTAACTCCTAGAAAGCCAGAGACTTCAAACAAAAGGAAAAGAGATGAGGGATCCTATACATCAGAAGCTACCTCAAATACCAAGTTCAAATTCATCTACAATAAAAGACTAAGATTTGGTTCTATAGGAAAAGAAAAAATTATTGAGGTTGAAGATGAATGAGAGGTCAGTAATGATGAGGCCGCTACAATAATCAAGGAGACTTTGATAGATATTGAAAGAGAGCAAGAAGCAATCCAAAGTAAAAGAGACCCAAATGATTGAGCAACAGGTGAACATGAAAACTTCTTCTTCTCAAATAGCTGAAGAAAAAGATTTGGATACTAAGGACAGATATAAGCAGATTAAACAAAGAAATGAGGAGACTAAAAATGAGATTTATTCTCAATTTCTCAAGAAGAAGTAGGAAATTAGGATAGATTGCTTACAGCATTTTATTATTCTTCAAATAAAAGGATCATGTCCTATTTACAACCTACTACTTCAACTCCAAAAACAGTGGATGATTACAAAAATATGGAATTTGAAGTAGATACTGTTAGCCA